>JAODAL010064920.1:0-5000 GCA_025379985.1 Phyllomedusa bahiana
CGGGGCCCCCTGTTGGGCCCACATCTTTCTGCGCAGGGTGAACGGCTTTTCCTGAACAGCACTGAGAACCACGGGTCCTTGTCCAGTATGGATGCTCCCTGGCCCATGCAAGACAATAATGCCTATGCCTGGTGGTGTGATCAGGTCGACTGAACAAGGCATAACACGCAGACCAAACTGATTTGAATGGTTACGAATGGTATGATGTGACACTTGAGGCCACATGTATGAAACTATCTAGATCTAAAACTCACTTTGTTGCCCATAGCAAGCAATCAGAGCTCCCCTCTCATTTGTTCAGAGCACTATATGAAATGAGAGTGGCGCTCTGATTGGTTGCTATGGACAACAAAGTGAGTTTTAGACCTAGACAGTTTTCATACATGTGGCCCTTGGTTCTTGATCAATTGTAGGGTGTTGTCTTGGTCTTATGATATCAAAAAGTGAACAGCATGACTCAAAGAAGCCTGGATCATCTGACATCATTCCTAAATAACACTTTAGAAGGTTTTGAATCTATTTGGTCTATATGGGAAATATATTAGTGCTAAATAGGAACTACAAAAATGAGGTATAAATGGCGCTAAGACTACTTATTAAAACGGCCAAAAGTTTTAACAGAAGATAAAAAGCGGCATTTCCTCTATTTATCTTCTGTTATGTCCTAATTAAACTTTTGCTCGTTCATTTTGTAGTTGTTTTTTAGCACTAATATATTTCCAATATCTTTACTTCGGAGCCTGTTTGCGGCAGCACAGAAGGAAGAGAGACTGCTGCTGAAACTACCACATCCTTGTGGAGAGTTGCCTACTTCTGACTTGTGCAACACTACCGTAGGTAGCTATATTCAGTCATGTCCCTATAGGTAGCTATAGGCAGTCATGTCCCCATAGGTAGCTATAGGCAGGGTTATTTAAAAAAAAAAAAAAAAAATACAAGTACAGTACTCACCTCGTTCCCTCGCTGCTCTGCCTCCTCGCCGCTCCGCCCCCGGGCGCTCCACTCCTTCCTCTTGCTGGCACAGTCCGGTGATGTCATCAGGCCGCGCACGCAGCGTGATGACACACGCTGCCTGTGCCGGAAACTCCGGACAGCCACCAGTCAGCGGCCACCCGAAGTCCACTGCTCCGCAGTATCATCTTCTCCTGTATGCGTTTCGGAGGAGTCGTATACAGGGAAAGAGATCGCCGAAAGTACCCGGAGGCTGTCTATTGTACTCGGCAATGCGTTCCGGAGGAGTCGCATACAGGGGAAGAACGCCACAGCGCCCGGAAAACGAATGTCCCGGGCTGTCTATTGTACTGGGCAATCACTTTTCCCCCCCTCCCAGAGGAGCCGCATATAGTGAAGTGTCCCTGCCATACCGGGCCACGCAGCGTCCCGAGCGCCGCAGTGATCGAATAAGCCGGGGTTTTTTCAGCCATTTTTTGTCGAAAAACTGGGCTTATACTGGTATATACGGGTATGTTGTATATATATATATAATAAAATATAAAATTATATTATATATATTTTAATTATAAAATATATATATATATATTGTATACTATGTATGTTGTATAATATAGTGTGTGTATAAACAGTTAAACAAAAATTTTGCATACACTAAATAAAAACATATGCAGTTTTTCTCATGCTGAAAGTCTACATAAACAGAAAAACCTTACACGTTTTTGAGTCCATTAGGTTTACCAAAATTATTTCATTTGCCCAATCCAAAAAAAGAGAGAGAAAAATTTGTTTAAGGCTTTTTTATACTTTCTGAAAAGCAAAAGTTTACATACATTTTCACTAGTATTTGGGGCATTCCCCTTTAAAAGAGATTTGGTTCAAATTTTTTTGAATACCCTTTCCCACAACTCTCAAATATTTTTGGTAAATTTTTGGCCCATTCCTCCTGACAGAACTATATAACTGAGCCATGTTTTTGTGCCTTTTGCTCTACTTTTCAAAAAAATTGAGATCGGGGCTTAGGGGATGGACAATCAAACATTACCTTTAGCCCTTTGTAACCATTTAGCAGCATGCCTTAACGTTAACCCCCGGCTATTTTGAGAGGGGGCAATACTGAACAACGTCATTTTCTTCCCTCATGATGCCATCTATTTTGAACCCAACAGTCCCCCCCTGCAGCAAAAAACCCCACAACATGATGCTGTCACCCCCATGTTTCAAAGCGGGGTGGTGTTTTAAAAGGGCCCCCCTTTAGAAAAACAGCATATGGCCCTTTTTTTTATAGTATATGTAAACCCCTGTTTTTTACTGTGTAAAATGTGGGTTTATAATAATATAATATATAATATAAAATATTATAATAATTAATATATATATAATATATAATATATATTTATATATAAAAAAAAATTACAGTGCTTTGCAAACCCTAAAATAGGTATTTGCAAGCTAACTATAATAAAGGGAACTCTTATAGGGTCTAGAGCGCTCACTGTGATGAACACAATGGGGTGGATATTATTATTTAGAAATATTTTATTCTATTAGAGCACATGACGCGTTTCACGGGTCACAGCCCGCTTCCTCAGATATGCAAAGACTGATACAGAATGGCAACACTTTATACTCGTGGTGTCAAAACGAGGCTGCTTAGTAAATAAAGTTCATTCACAAAGAAAGTTCATTCACAAAATTATATCGAATAGCGCATGTTTCACAACCATCTATTACCTAAAACAATGTTATATAATCTAAACACTTATACATAGAAAAAAATATATATATATATATTCTAAAACTAACCAAAATTTTAATAGAGTAAATAAAAGAATATATATATAAAATTACATGTAAAAATATTCTATGTATAAAAAACTTCACATATATAAAAAATAAAATGTAAATAAAAAAAGTACATACAATGATTAAATGATATAAAATGATTAATAATCTAAATGTTTATAATGGTATTATATCTGAAGAATATTAAATAATGGCATCTTGTATCTCGTTTAGACCGTGAGGCTTCAGTGTATTTAATTTATACATCCAATACACCTCCTTCCTACTTAACATTTTGGCCCTATCAGTGCAATCCTCAGAGATACGATCTATAGGTTGTATGAAAAAATTGAGTTCCCTCGTATCATGGAACTCCAAAATATGACGAGGTAAGCTATACAAAAGTTTCCCTTGTCGGATAGCATACCTATGGTTATTTAGTCTGAGGGAGAGTTTAGTAGAGGTCTTCCCCACGTATTGTATGTTGCAGCAGCACGTAATTAAATAAACAACGTAATCACTATTACAGGATAGGTTTTCTTTCATTTTGAAAACTTCCTTTGTCACTGTTGATGTAAAAGTATTGCTAATTACCATTTGTTTGCAACATTTACATCTAGGATCGCCGCAGGGGGTAGAACCTTTTATAACAGAATTTTTTCCTTCTCTTTTTGCACTATTTACTTTAGTGTGTTGTTTAAGTTTGGATGGGGCCAATATGTTTTTTAATGTCCTGGATCTTCTATAAATAAATTGAGGACGTGTAGGGATGATATTTATATATATATATATATATATATATATATATATATATTTATTTACACACACATAAAGCGCACCAGTCCCTCTTTCAGCAAAACAACCCCACAACATGATGCTGTCACCCCTATGTTTCACAGTCGGGATGGTGTTCCTAGGCTTCCAAGCTTCTCCCTTTGTGAGAGAATCTATTGGATATCTTGAAAACCCTTGTGCAAGTATGTTAGCACAGCTGAAATGCGTTTTGCTGATTAGAGAAGCTATAAAACTGACCTTCCTTTGAGCTAGTTGAGAATCTGGAGCATTACATTTGTTGGTTCGATTAAACTCGCAAAATGGCCAGAAAAAGAGAACTTTCATGTGAAACTCGACAGTGTACTCTTGTTCTGAGAGATGAAGGCTATTCCATGCAAGAAATTGCCAAGAGACTGAAGATTTCCTACAACATTGTGTACTACTCCCTTCAGAGAAGAGCACAAACAGGCTCTAACTAGAGTAGAAAGAGAAGTGGGAGGCCCCGCTGCACAACTGAACAACAAGACAAATACATTAAAGTGTCTAGTTTGAGAAATCAACACCTCACTGGTCCTCAACTGCCAGCTTCATTAAATAGTACCCGCAAAACGCCAGTGTCAACGTCTACAGTGAAGAGGCGACTCCGGGATGCTGGCCTTCAGGGCAGAATGGCAAAGAAAAAGCCATATCTGAGACTGGCTAATAAAAGGAAAAGATTAATATGGGCTAAAGAACACAGACATTGGACAGAGGAAGATTGGAAAAAAGTGTTATGGACAGACGAATCGAAGTTTGAGGTGTTTGGATCACACAGAAGAACATTTGTGAGACGCAGAACAACTGAAAAGATGCTGGAAGAGTGCCTGACGCCATCTGTCAAGCATGGTGGAGGCAATGTGATGGTCTGAGGTTGCTTTGGAGCTGGTAAAGTGGGAGATTTGTACAAGGTAAAAGGGATTTTGAATAAGGAAGACTATCACTCCATTTTGCAGCGCCATGCCATACCCTGTGGGGGGCGCTTGATTGGAGCCAATTTCATCTTGCAACAGGACAATTACCCAAAGCACACCTCCAAATCCTCCAAATTCTACAAGAACTATTAAGGGAAGAAGCAGGCAGCTGGTATGCTATCTGTAATGGAGTGACCAGCACAGTCACCAGATCTCAACCCCACTGAGCTGTTGAGGGCACAGCTTAACCATATGGTACACAAAAAGTGCCCATCAAGCCAAACAACTTGTGGGAGGGGGTTCTGGAAGCATGGGGAGAAATTTCTCTAGATTACCTCAGCAAATCAACAGCTAGAATACCAAAGGTCTGTAATGCTGGAATTGCTGCAAAGGGAGCATTCTTTGACAAAAGCAAAGTCTGAAGTAGAAAATTATTATTTTAAATAAAATCATTATTTCTAACCTTGTCGATGTCTGGACTATATTTCTATTCATTTTCCAACTCATTTGATAAATAAAAGTATGAGTTTTCAGTGAAAA
>JAODAL010064920.1:10000-18473 GCA_025379985.1 Phyllomedusa bahiana
AATAATATATTTGGAATAATATATTTTAAATATATAAAGTTGTATAAATACAAAAGTAATAAATAATATATATATAACAATGTAATTGTATAAATTTATATAAATATAGTGAATATATATATATAAATGTTTAAACTATATATATTGGTGTAATAATAATATATATAATATAATTGTGTATATATATATAAATAATATTGTTATATATATATACAACAATAATACTATATTTGTGTATATATATATATAAAAATATATATGTTACATAATAAAATATAATATATTTTAATATATAGTGGTAATAAATATATATGGAAAATTTATGGTGTATATATAATAATAAATTATATATTTACAAATAATATAATGTATAATGTGTGTATATAAAATAATATGTTTGTATAATATAATATGTGTGTATATTTTAAAATAAAATATATATTGTAAAGTGATAATAATATAGTTAGTTGTTATATATATATATAATATATAATTTTAATTTTTGTGTGAATATAATATATTTTTAAATAATTTAAAATATTGTGTATATATATAATAAATAAGGGGTTTTGTGTAAGTATATATAAAATATATATATATAGTGTATGAATAAAAATGGTTAGATAAATAAGAGGAGCTGTAAATAAAACTAGTTTTGTGTATGATATATAAAAACATATAATAAAAAAATGTGTATTAATGTATAAAACAATATAAAAAAATATTGTGGTGTAATATATATAAAAAATATATATGTGTAGTTTATTACAAAAAGTGTTTGTGTATAGTATAATAAATAATGTTTTGAAAAAATAACTAATAAAATACTTTTTTGTTAAAAAAAAATGGTTTGATATAATTATAAAAAAAAATTAGTGATATTAATAATATATAATTTTATATTATATACTAAAAATATATATTTAGTAAAACCAACACAAAATATATACATCCGAAAAGAATAATATTTGATAAACAATACTATATTTTAAAAATAAAATATTTTATATAATAAAAAATATAAACTATATAAAATGAAAACACAGCATCAAAGTATGTTAACCCACCCAAATGCGATCCATATCTTTGTGTATACATTCGTTTATTAAATAAAAACAATGAAACCCCAAAAAACCAGCAACCCCTAGTGAACCACCATTGGGTCCCCCCCCAATCGTGAGCACAAATCATGAGACCCCAACCGCTGTACGATAACACTAACTCAGGTCTGGGATAAGACAAAGTTAAGGACCTTTATAGAAACCGGACGTAGCATGCAACCAGCAGTCCGGGGAAGTTAACCCCATAGTACCATCCAAAGAGTCCATCAGACATGTTACCAAGTAGAATTAATACGACACATGCCATTATACATATTAAAACAACCTGATAAAAAAAACTTAAAAACAGTCAAACTGTTTTACAAAATAGTAAGGATACACACTGAGTTGTAAATAATCAATAGTGATAGAAAATATCATATCTTAAAATTGAGACTTCGAGGTTTCTCGTTTGAAGTTGAAGATCCAAATTACTTCAACTTCAAACTTGTCTCTCACATTTCCACCTGCCCTGAAGGAAAAATTCTTTTTATACCCATTACATAAGGGAACTGACATCACCCAATGTGCCTTCGATAAAATGCCAGACACGATGAAATATCGTGTCTCAAAAATCTCTTTTATACGTCTGACAGGTGCGTCAATACGAACCTTAAGAGGGATGGTGGTAATCCCACATACTGACTCGACACAAGTCACACCGTAAAAGTATACCCCATTTTTGGAGTTGCAGTTTATGTATATGACTTGTAATTTTTCCAGTACAAATGATGTAAAACTGTTTGCACTCTCATATGGGCGGCAAACAGTACAAATGTTGTCGACATTATATGACCCCTGTGTTCACCAAGTTTTTGTAGTTTGGTCCTATTGGTAAACAAACTGGAGAACCATAGACTCACGTTGATGCTTTCTGGGACAATCGCCCTTTATCTAAATCTCCCGCAATTGTGAGTGTGTCTTTAGTATGATAGAGTTATTAATAATTTTAACTATATTTTTAAAATTGTGGTGAGTATGGTTGGGTGGAAAAATGGGGTTTCCCCCCAAAAACTTATAAACTTTTTCTTTTTTTGTTCCAAAGTTTTTTGTGATCTTTGTTCCCGTGGTATGGAACCCAAATTTTTTCCTTATATTTCCCTTATTAATGAATTGTCAGAGTAACCTCTTTTTTTTTAGTTTGTCTTTTAATTTTCTTACTTGGATATAAATTCACCCTTTTTGGGCTACAGTTTCTTTTAATGCGAAATAATTTCGCCAGTGGGAAAAATTTGTCAATAACATGCTGCGGATGGCAAGACGTAGCATGTAAGATAAAATTTTTAGAGACGGGGGTTTTTGACAAAGGGTTTTGATTTAAATTTTTATCATCGATGATGCCCCCAATAAAGGGGATATCCAAAAAATTAAAAGGGAAATTTGGGATTTCTTTGGGTAGGTGAAATTAAAAGTTTGACATTTATTGTTGATTACTGTATAAAAATTGGGGAAAACATCGACGGGGCCCTCCCTATCAGGGGGAGGTCATCAATATATCTTTCCCTACCACCTGATATGGGAGCAAAAAAATTTTCATAAAAGAAAAAAAATTTTTGCTCCCCCCCTGGGCCCTATATAAAAAGCCCAAAAAAAGGGGGAGAATTTGGGCCCCCCTCGATGCTCCCTTTAGTTGCAAAAAGGGAAAAACCCCAAATTTAAGGGAAGAAGTTGTGTTTTAAAAAAGGAAAACCACACCCTAATAAAATTCGGTTTATATTTGAATCATATACTATATTTTTCCAAAAAAATTTTTAGAGCAACTACTGGGCAGGTCCCTGTGGCATAGAGGGGTACAATTTCCGTTACATCACAATTTAAACCCCCAAAAAATTTTTTCCATCCATTGTATTTTTCCATTATGCCCCAAAGACTTGTTTTGGGGTCCCCGGATGAAACCTGGAATTAAAAATATAAGGGGTTTTTAAAAAGGTTGTCTACCCATGAAATCCCAATTTTTCCCCTGGGGGAACCTATACCACTGACCCATTGGCCGCAAAGGTGGAGGGAAATATTCCTTTTTGCAAACCCTTTGGGAAAAGGTAAAACAATCGGAGTTTTTTTGGGGACCCCAACATTAATTTTTTTTGGCCCGTTTTGGGGTTTTTGGCTTCCCATATTAATTCCCTCGTTAGGAGTATTTTTATTTGGGGTTTCCCGAATATTTTTGGGGGGTTTACCAAAGTTAGGCCCCCATAGGGATTTTTTATCCCCTTTAAAATCTCAAAAATTTTAAATTTTTTCATAAAAACCGTTGGGCCATTAAACCCCTATAGCCCGCCCTTTTTCCGCCATTTTTAAAACCGTGATTATTTGTCTTCCTTCAAATGTTTAAAGGGCCCCTAAAATTTTTGTCTACTTAATTCTTTTTTGGGGTTTTCCCCTTTTTTTGTACAATGAAGGGCCCGTTGTACCAAATCTTTTTTTTATTCAAATCTTTTAAAGAGGTCAAGGCCTCTGGACGAGAGTTGAAAAGGGTAGAAACCAGGGTTAGGGATTACAAAAATTGTTTGGACCCAGAATGGGCCTATCTTACTTTTAAAAATTCCCCCAAAATTCCCCAAACTAAATAGGGCCCCAAGTTTTCCCCAAAATTCCAATGCCCTGTCTTCCCTTTGAGATTGAAATTTAAAGGTATCCACATTTTTAAAAAGGGTTTCATATTCTCTTGCAACCAGTTTTCCCCCAAAAAAATGGTTTTTTAAAAAAATGTGGGGTCTTGCAAAGCGATTAATACAATTAAAAGTATCAAAGACATTGAAGGGGTGTAGTCGGGGCAAAATTTAAGCCTTTTTACAATACTTGGGATTTTTCCATACTGAAAGGATTTTGCGCTGAAAGATTTTAAAAACCCCGGGGGTTCGACTCCCCCCTTTTCTGTAGCCCCCGCGGCTTTTTTTGTGTTTCCCCCCCTCGTTTAAATCCTTCTAAAAAAAGGGTTTTGGGGGGTTTTGGAGAGATCGAGTGGGTTTATCCCGGTATTTTATTCGCATATCATTAAAGGGGTTTGTATCTTCCAGGTTTTCCCCTCTAGTGGGAGAGGATTAAGATTGATCCGCAAAGGGTTCTATATCTGAGAAGGGTGACATGTCGTCATGTCTCTTTGTTGTTGTTTAGCTTGTGGTTTCAGTATTTGGTTTTTGGATAACGTTAAAAATTATCCATGTAAATACTTCTCCTCTTTCATAGTCTCCTAAGTCTCCCGTCAAATTTTGACTTTTTTCATTTCAAGAAGTAACTTCGAGTTTTTTGATATTAAAATCATGGGGAATTTTGGTATTCCCGTGTATTCAGGTTTTAAAAGCTAGACTGTATCAAGACTTTTTCCAAAGATTTAATTTCATGCTTAAGTTCTTCTATGTTCTTCTAAATATATATATAAAAATTTTTATATATTAATAAAAATTAAAATTGTATATATATTGTGTGTTTTATGTGTACATTATATTTAAATAAAATATATAATAAAAAATATATATATATATACCCCTCACCGGCCACTTTATTATTTACCCCTGCCCAAAATGCCGTTAACATTTAATTTCAAATTTCAGCCAAATCACATGGGGGCAACCATGAAATTTGGGCATTTTAAAACATGGTAAAGAAAAATTCTCCTGCAGTTAAAACCCCGAGCATCATAGGGGGAAAAAAAGGTGATTTAGTCCCCTTGAATGTGGCATGGTTTTTGGGTTTGCCAAAAAGGGTTTGGTTCTGATATTTCAAAAACTGCGATCTCCGGGGTTTTTCCCAAAGCACAACCATCTTTTTAAGGGTTTCCGGGAGAATGGCCCCGAAAAAAAAAAAACATCCGGGTTGGCGGCAGTCCGGGGGGCGGAAATCCCGGGTTAAAGCCAAGGCCCAAAGGAAAAAGGGGCAGACGGGTTTCGAGCTGATAGAAAGGAAAAAACAGTGACCCCAAAATAGCCACCCGTTACAACCAAGGTGGGCAGAAAAACTTTTCTCTAAAACGCACAGAAGGGGAAAACCCTTTGAGGCAGATGGGCTACGCACAAAGACCAAAACCGGGGTGCCACTTTTTTTCACTAAGAACGGGAAACTGAGGCTCCAATTTGCCCAAGCCC
Source organism: Phyllomedusa bahiana (assembly GCA_025379985.1). Taxonomy (NCBI): domain Eukaryota; kingdom Metazoa; phylum Chordata; class Amphibia; order Anura; family Hylidae; genus Phyllomedusa; species Phyllomedusa bahiana. The sequence goes on from JAODAL010064920.1 coordinate 15,183, forward strand.
CTTTTCGAAATTGGCCCATAAAAAGTTTGGGAAAAAACCGTTGCCTGGTCTGCTGACCCCTCGATTTCTGCTGCGACATTCGGAAAGGGGAAGGGGCAGAATTTGGGTCAAAAACATGAAAGCATGGGTTTCCCTCCTGCCTTGTATCAACGGTTTCAGGCTGGGGGTGGTGGTGTCAAAGGGTGTGGGGAAAAATTTTTCTTGGGACTCTTTGGGCCCCTTGGTACCAATTTAGCATCGTTTTCAACACCTTGCCCGAATCTATGCCACGAAGAATTGAGGGGGAGTTTTTGAAGGCAAAAGGGGGGGCCCAAAACCCCCTTTCTAGCCCTGGTGTACCAAAAAAGTGGCCGGGGAGTGTATGTGGGGGTGTGTATATATATATATATATAATGTATTTGTAAAATATATATATATAAATATATGGGTTTTGTGTATATATATATATAAAGTAAAGTGTGGATGTGTATATATATAGTTGTTTTGATTGTAAAATATATAAATATGGGAAAGTGTTTTATGTGTTTTAAATATTTTAAATTATGTGTGTATGTGTATATATATATATTTTATTGGGTTGTGTTGTGGAAATAAATATATTGGTGGGGTGGGGTATAAAAATTATATATAATATATATGGTTTTGGTGGGGTTTTATATATATATATATAAATAAAGGTTTTTGTGTTTTTATTAAAGTATAATATTAAAATAATATGTATGTTGGGGTGTATTATTTATGTTTTTGTTTTAAAGAAAATAAATAATATATTTTGTATGTATATATATATATATATATAAGGGGTGTGTGAGTGTATGGTAAAAAACAAACCCCCCCACCCCCCCCCCCACCCTTTAAATTAGGTTTTTAAAACCAGGCCCCCAACCCCAAAAAAAATAACCCCCCCCCCCCCCCCCCCCCTTTGGTTTGGAAACCCCCCCCTTTTGCCTCAAGAAAACCCCCCGCCCCCCCCCAATTCCCCCCCTTCCCCCCCCCCCTTTTTTGGCCCCCCCCCCCCAATAAGAAAAATTCCACAAAAAGGTTTTTTTGCAAACCGAAAGCAAAAACCCCAATTTTGGGGCCAAGGGGGCCCCAAAAAGTGCCAAGAAAATTTCCCCCCCCCCATTCACCAACCCCCACCACCTAACCTTGATACAAGGCCCGGAAAGGGGTCCATGCTTTTAGTTGTTGACGCCCAAATTTTGACCCAAAACCTCCGAAAATTCCCCAGCAGAAAAAGAGAAATAAACAACCCCGGCAAAATTTTTTTCCCAAACTTTTACTGTCCCCAATTTTTGATGAGCTTGGGGAAATTTGGGGCCCTTTAGTTTCCTGTTCCCCCTTTGCGAAAGATTTGGGACCCGGTGTGGTCCCCTTTTGCTGCTGTACCCTCGCCTCAAAGTTCGCCGTACTGGGGCGTTCAAGATGCCTTTTGGCCCCACCTTTTGGGGAACGGGGGGCAATTTGAGGCACTGTTGCCTTTTTAACACTCGAACCAGTCCCGCCCATTTTTTTCCCCTTTGGGCCTCTGCACAACAAGCATTTCCGCCCACAAAGGGCTGCCCTCACTTGGGTGTTTTTTTTTTTTTTCGGGGCCATTCTCTGTAAAACCCCAAGATGGTTTTGCGTTAAAAATCCCAGGGGATCCCGCCTTTTTTTGAAAAACCCAGACCAGCCCCCCTTCCTTTTGGGACCAAACCCAAACCAAGCCAAGTTCAAAGCACCAAAACACCTTTCTTCCCCAAAACTTATGCTCGGTTTGAACTGCAGGGGGATTGTCTTTACCATGTCCCACATGCCAAAAAACACTAGTTCCGCCATGTGATTGGCTGATTAGGAAAAATTTAAATGTTTAAAGAGCAGTTGGAACCCGGGTACCTAATAAAAAATGGCCGGTTTAGTGTTTTAATTTATAAATATATATATTATAATTATTTTATATATAAAAAGTGTTTTATATATATATTGTGGGATATATATATATATATGTGTGTATATATATTATTATATGTGTTTTAATTTTTATAAAAATATATGTGGGTTTAAATATATATAAGTGTGAATATAAATAGTTTTATATATATATAAGTGTGTATATATTATATATGTGAAAATATATATATAAAGTGTGTATATATAAAATGTGTATTAAAATAAAAATAAGTTAATATATAAAATGTGGGGTATATATATATATGTTAAAATATATATAAGTGTATTATATAATATATGTGTGTATATATAAAATAAATTTTATAATATTATGTTGTGTTAATAATAATTTTGGGGGGGTATTATATATATGGTTTTATATATATATATAAGTGTAAAATATATATATGTTATATATTTTTGGTGTATATATATTATAAAAAATAAATATGTGTGTGTGTATATATATATAATATATGTGTAAATTATAATTTTGTGTGTAAATAAATAATATTGTTTTATATATATATATATATTGTTGTATATATTATATAAATTTGTGTGTATATAAAATATAATTGTGATAAATATAATATATATGTGTGTAAAATATATAAAATAATATATGTGTGTATATAAAAAATGTTTGTATATAATATATTTTGTGTGTATATTTTTATATATGTTATATAAAATATTTGGGGTGTGGGGTTGGGATAAAAAATATATAATTTTGTTTTATATATAAAATTGTGTGTTAAATATATTTTGTGTATATTTTATATATATATGGGGTATAATATTTGTGTTATATAATAATAAAGTTAATATATATATAAAATGGGTTTTTATAATATATGTTGTGTGTATATATATAATATATTTGTGTTTTAATTAAAATTTTAATTTTTTGTATATATATATTTTATACCCATAATTACCGTTGGGCGTTTGGGCCCTGAGGGAAATCGGTAAACCCAAATTTTTTTCCCCCCCTTAAAACCCCAAGGGGAACCATATCCCCCAGTTTTTTTGGAAACTTGGGGTCCGGGAAAATTTAAAAAAATTAAAGGAAAAAAAATTTCCTACCCAACCTAACCCTTTCCCCAAAAAAGAGTTTCAGCATTTAAAAAAAATTATCTAATAATAGAGATATTGTGATACGTAATGCGGACAAAGGTGGAGCAGTGGTCATTCAGGACTATAAATATAAAAACAAGGAAAAACTTTGAGGAAACTCGAAGATAAATTCCCCCCCATAAAGAAGTTTTCACCCAAGTTCAAACGATTTGAAAAAATAAAAAAGAAGAAATTTTTTAAACAAAAATATGAGAATAAAAAATCTTTACGAAAGAAAAA
>JAODAL010064921.1:0-18473 GCA_025379985.1 Phyllomedusa bahiana
CTAAATTTTTGGGGGTCCATCCTGCCCGCAGCCAGCAGGGGCCGTTGGCACCATCCTTCACCCCAAAAGGCCCACCACCTCTCAAAGGGCACTTTTCTCTTTGAAAACCCCCCCCCCGGTCCGAGCCCTGCTCCCCTACTCATGGCCCCAGCGCCCCGTTAAAGAGGCGATTGAAAAGAGACAACAAAATGCGTCCAACCATCCTAAGGTGCAGCACTGACCGGCTCCTGTCCAATTTGTGGTCTGCAGTCCCCCCTTTTCCCAAAAGGGTGGACCGCACCATTCAAGAATAAGGGGCTTGTCCCAACCAGAGGGAAGTTCCAAGCCAAAAATTTTTTTCCCAAAAAAAGGCAGTCCCAGCACTTCAAAAATGTAAACAAAAATGGGTCAGTCCTTGAGTTTATCGTTTTTTTCCAAGGACACGGCAGCGCGGACGCGGAGTGAAACAGGGTCAGGGCCAACATGTTTTTTAAAACCCCACGGGAAATTTTGCTTCCGCCCAGCACACCAACAACTTGGACGGAGACGCCGCTTTCTCCTCCACGTTGTCAAACGCGCCCGCCCAATGTCCGCCCCCCCTCCTCCACCCCACCCCACCATCTCCCTCCACAAGTACTGTCCATCAACCACATGTGTAGGGCACAGCGGGTCACCAGTTCTACACCTAGCTTCCTCGGGGGAAAGAATCACACAGGGGAGGAAAGCTCCGCGTCATGCAGCAAGAAATCGATTTGGGGGCTTCCCCCTCCCCCTGCAAACGGAACCAAGGTGACGGACAATGGGGAACAGGGTCCGCCCGCAACCCAGGAGGGGGGTCCATGCCCCTGCAGGGGCACGGGTTTTTAATCGTTTTAAAAAGGTTCCTGAATCTTCCCCCATCTTCAGACATTCTAAAATGGGCCCGGAAACTGTGCATCATTAACCAAACGTACAAAGCCAGGAACCCCCCCCTCGATTGCCAGCGGCAGAACGGCCTCCCCCAACACCTCTGAATGCGATGTTTCCACCCGCTGGAATTCCAGACCAGCACATGTTGGACCGACTGTAATGAACAGAGAAAGGCATTAACGATTTTTTGATGAACCAGTCAGACAGAATGTACTCCTGTGTAACTTTGATGTTCAGCCATGTCAGCTCATGAGCGTACACCTGCCGTTGTTGAGGCCCATTCGAGGAGCCACGTTTATTTTGGTCAGTCGCCAAGCCTACTGGATGAATAACGTCATTCACTGCTTCATGTCCTGGAACCAGATGCTGAAAAAATCTGTCTGGTCAGGGACTGGATTATGTGGCGACTACATCGCGTGGCCACATGAGTCCGGTGGACTGAATGGAGAGGAGAGAGGAGGAGGACATTGGAAGCAGAAGCATTGTCCTGGTGAAATGAGTGGATTTTCATACTCCAGGTGACAAGAGAGGAGGAGCAGGAGCAGCTGGAGTGGAGGTGGAGGATATGAGAAGACGAGGGGGGGGCAATGACTCCCAAGTCAACCGTGGCAGTATACAGTGTAAATGAGCAGGGAGCCCCTCGGAGTCACTTGTGCAGATGTCCCCGCAGCATGCTTAATTTGCCTGGCTAGTGACATCCGAATATCAGCATCCCGGCAGAGGGATACTTCTGGCTCTCCACACCCTATTGGACCCTCGCTACCGGTCCAAAATGGAGGCCTTTTTTCCCACTATTGAGAGGGAAGACAAACTCAAATACTATAGGAAATCCTCCGTAATCATTGGCAGCTGCCTATGTGCGGCATCGTCCCTCCTCTGACAGGTCTGACCGGGGGGTTCCTCAGCGCTCACGTACTACTGCCGCGGCTGCTGGGGGAAGGTTGGGGGGTAGGAGGCAGTACCACAGCTCCAATCAGCAGTAACCTAAGTCTGGAGTCACTAATGAGCACTTCCTTCACCCGACTAGTGAGGAGGGCAGTCACCAGCGAGCAGCAGCAGACATGGAGCATTCCCTGAACCAACAGTTTGTGCCTACTTGGACAGCACTCTGCCACCCCAGTTAGAAGATCCTGCAGGACTTCAGGGCAGCCTAAACTGGAATGTGTGGCCGCAACTTGCCGAGTTTGCAGTGGAGAAGCTGTCCTGCCCGGCCAGTAGTGTTTGCATCAGAGCGGGTGTTCAGTGAGGCGTTGGCCATCGTTACCCCAAGGAGAACCCGCTTTTCCAACGGGAAATGTTGAACGACGACCTTTGTCAAGATGAATCAGGCCGTGGTCGCAGGATTTCCACACACCAATGCCTTCGGCGTCAGTCTGGGTTCAACCTACCAGCCACAGCCACTATTCTGATGCCGCCACCCGCCTGATGCCCACATCTGCTGATGTTTCTCCATCTGCCTACCACCGTCTTACCAGGTACCTGGTATTGCCACCCACCTCCAACACTCTGTCATTGTGCCACTCTATGTGCTCATGCTGCTGCTGCAGTTGCTGATGCCGTGACAACCACACTGGTGCAATGTGCCAGCTGCGGCCTGGTACTGTTTTGCCAACCTCCAGATGTCATTGTGCACTCTCTGACCTCATGCTGTTGTCTCCTGTGCATCACCTCCACTCTCTGTCATTTGTGCCCACTGCCTGACCTCATTGCTGCTGGCCGCCGTGACCTCCGCTCTCAGTCATTGTGCCGCTCTGTGCCTAATACTATTTTGGCCACCTGCAGAATGTCATTGATCAATCATCTGACCTCATGCGCTGCTGTGACTCCTGTCGTGGCCCTCCACAACTGTGTCATTGTGCCACTGTCTGACCACATGCTGCTGCCGTGGCTGCTGCCGTGCCCTCCTCACGGTGGCCCTCTCCTGTTTATGCCACCTCCAGAATTTGTCATTGTTCCACTGTCTGACCTCATGCTGCTGAAGAGGCTGCTGCCGTGCCCTCCACACTGTGTCATTGTGCCACTGTCAGACCTTATGCTGATGCTGTTTGCTCCTGCCGTGCCCTCCACACGTGTCATTGTACCACTCTTTGGCCTACTCTTTTTTTGCCGCTCCAGAAATTTTGTCATTGGCACTGCCTGACCTCATGCTGCTGCCACGTGACCTCCACACTGTGTCATTGTGCACTCTGTCGGCCTGGTACTGTTTTTGCCACTTCCAGAATGTCATTGTGCCACTGTCCTGACTCATAGCTGCTGTGGCTTGCCGCCGTCACCTCCACACTCTGCACTAATGTTGCCACCTGAGCTCTCAGTTTGAGTTTTTTTCCAGCTTTTGTGCCAATGACTTTAACAGGCTACGTTCCTGCTTAAGTTTTTTGGTCTAAGTGTTTGGAACCTCCAAAGTGCCCAGGGCATTTTATAGTGAAGCGATCTAAGAGCGGCGGCAGTCATGTGCGTGTCATACTAAAACACAACATTGTATGAAGACCAAACCCAAGAGCTCCCTCGCTTTCTGCAATATTTAAGCATGGCACAACGTTCTACATCACCCTGCAGGCTCATGGGCAGCCTGGAAATTCAGCTGTTTTTTTAACGTGATTCGTGCCGAAGTAATTCGGACCGAACGAATTTTGTCGGAAAATTCGGCGAAGTGACCGAACCGAATTTTTGAGAAATTCGCCCATCTCTAGTTATTATGGTAGTGTGGATACCTAATATGTGTAGGTTTTTTATTTGTGTGTGTGTGTGTTTATGTAAGCAAAATATTTTTTTTTATTAAATATTTATTTCATATTTTGTTATTTATTTTTTCTACACCTTTTTATGTTTTTTTTTTTTAATCCCATGAAGGGATAACTGTTTTACATTTTTTATTACACTTAGTAATGTATTCCTATATGCTAATACATTGTAATCTGTGTCAGTTTGACACAGGCAGCAATCAGCACATAGTCTGCCCCGATTGCTGGCTTCTTACACAGACAGCACTGGGGCACTCTAGGTCCCCAGGGCTAACTGTGTAGCCATTCCCTGGGCTCTGTCGGGTCACCAGAGTCCCAATCACCTGACAGAGCAGAGGAAAGCCCTTTGATTATGCTGCGCCCAGTGACCACAGCAATCAAAAGGTTAAGCACCGGGGAGCGGGGGAAACCTCTGCTTTCTGGTGCTCAAGCCCTTGCAGGGGCTGCACTGGGAACTGTGCTGTGTTAGTACAGCCCTGTTCTCAGTGCTGCTGCGACGCTGGTAGCAGCAAAACCCAATGTCTGCAGCGACGCCAAAAGATGTCGATGCAGATGAATGACCTAAAATGCCCCCCGTCAAAAGTTGTCGGCCGGTTGTTAAGGGGTGAAAGGAATCCTTTCTGTTAGGGTACATAAACAAAACAAATGTTAACAAGGAATTTGTTGTAGATTCTGCCTTGGATTCCACATTAAAATCCTTATGTAATCTGTCTGTCATTCATTTCAGTCACACTGCAAACTACTAGTGTTGATCAAACCATTCGAGAAAAGTTAATGTTTAATGTTCGTTCGAGTAAATGTTCGAGTTTGCCATGGCGTTCGATACGCCATTTTAATAGTTTTCAGCGCCTTTCTGCACAAGTGTCAAAAACATCATTTCTGAGGTGTAGGGCTCTCATTGGCTGCTAAAATCACATGACCATGTTATATTTATTTCACTGTATTGCTTTCTGAACGCTATTTTCAGCTCATTCTCTGTACTGTACAGACTGATCTCTGTCTGCTTGCTTGCATGCAGGCACAAGATTTGTTTATTAGTAATTTTAGACAGGAAAACTGCTATTTAGATTAGTTAGGTAGTTAGGGGGGTGTGCAGCAAGCTTAGGGAATCAAGATTTAGTTAGATAGCATTTTCCTCTCCATAGACAGCAGTAGTTAGGGAGTTTGGTATTGCTTGCTGCATTTTTCCCATACCCAGAAGCTGTTATTTGGCGACCTTTGCAGGCTCGCATAACGCCTACATCTCATATATATTATACAGAGTCCTTGGATTTGCTAAATCATACTCAGTGCCCAAAAGTTCAGTTTTCAGAGTATTGGGGGTGAAATCATTTTATAACACACTATCTTCAATTCTCCTATACAAAGAAATATATTTAATTAGTGGTTGTTTGTTTAAAATTATTCTGTGTTTAGAAATGTTCATTTTGGTAGTTTTGGGTGTTCAGTAACTGTATAACACACCGTCTCCAAATCTCCTGGGCCCTGGTGCAAAAAGTGAAATGTGGCTCCTGCCAGTTACCATGTGCCATTTCCAATACCTGTGTCTTCTTATGTGTCAAAGGGGCTTTTGGACCCCCTCAGGATGCAGGGCCCCGTAGCAGCTGCTACCGCTGCACCTCCTATAGCTATATCACTGCTTGCAAGCTGTCCTCATCTTTTCAGTTAGCCATTGAAAGGAATGAAATATTTTAGCCTCTCAATTTTTTCTATCACTTTTATAGCCAAAATTTCTTCACTACTGTTCGAAGTTCGACTCGAACTCAAAACATTTTACTGTGCGATCAACACTATTGACAAGCACTGTGTTAAAATGTAAAACCAGTTTAAGACAATATATACTTTACAGTATGTTTTGATGGAGCAAATCAATCGTATTATGTCTGTAGCTGGTACTATAAATTTTGTGTCACAACACAACTAATAATAAGATATAGAGAAAATAGTTTACAGTAGTAAATTGTAAAGATAACACTAAAGACAAGAATCAATATTTCTAAATTTAGCAAATTAGCAAACTATTTGCATTAAAAATGCATTACATCATCCCATTGTGAAAACAATTACATTGCTTTCACAGTGGTTAAAGGATTTTTGTTGCCAATAGACGACCTACAGTATCTTTTCTCTCTTTCTCTGTCATTATCTTTCTCTCTTTGATTAAATATACCAGTGTTGAGGAGCAACCTGCTCCTGGTCCACAGCCAGTTTTCCAGCCAGAATGACATTTATATGGATGACCAACTAGGTAACAATATTACTCCAACTATAACTTGTTGAAACTAACTGAAATCCCTAGATGGCTAGCTTTGATAACCTCTGTCTCTTTCCACCCATACCCTTATAGGCTAATGGGGATCAGTAAACATTACATCATAAGGCAGCTATGTGTAACCCTTCATGATTCAGCAGAATTTTATATTCAACCTTCAACTATAAATCACTTTCCTACCTACACATAGCAAATTGTACACTTATAAATGTACTTATAGATACCTAGTCCCAAGATGGTGACAATAATAGAAAATCCATCCACATATAGAACTATTTAGGCTGGGGCCCACCTGGAACCTACCTAAATGGGGTATCACCAACCTAACTGGGGCCTATTTATTTACCTGGGGGCTAGCTACCTACCAACTGGGACCTACCTACTGCCTACCTACCTGTGGTCCACCTTGCTACATGGGACATACATATCCCCTGTCTACCTACCTAACTGGGGCCTACCTACTGCCTACCTAAAAGCAAGTCCACTTATAAATATACTTGTAGCACTCACCCTTCAGGAGTATTTTAATTGTTGTGTTCTAAGGACCCAGATATACGTATGGCTGCACGCTCGGATCACCGTCAGCCCTCTGGTTAAACTTTATTGTGCAGACATCACAAATGAACAGAGACAAATCTGTGGTTGCCCATTTACCTACCTACCTACGGTCTTGCCTACCTACCTTGTAATATGATTCTGTGGGTAACAGGCCAAAGCTGTAGCACATCTTTCAGGGGGTTAGTCCTATGTACTCTCCACTCCACTAGGAGAATGTGTCTTTGAGCAATGGCCTGTATCAGCTCTCCCACCACAAGGAAGTTTCTACAGAGGTGGGAATAGGTGAAAAGGTGCTGGAAGAGTAAGGATTCTAAGATATTTGTGTGTAAATTCTGCAGGGATGAGTGGTGGCTGGGAGAAGTCGTCATGGCAGTCTGGACTGGATGCAGAAGAATAAGGGAAAAAGAATGACTCATCAGGGAAGAGAACAACTCATCAGATAAGACCGTTTCCTGTGAGTCACTGCATGTCAGGGGTTATTTTGCTTCTGTGTTTAATTAGTGTGTAGTCATTGCTATGTCATTGCGACCTGAACTGGTGTCTGACCACTATGCGGTCTCAATGTGGCATTATTGTAGGTTATATCAGCGTTTGTATAGTGGCATTGTAAACCTGTCCCTGGTTGTAATAGTGAGTGCATGCCTGTCCTTGATGCTTCGATTAGGGGATTTCACTTTTACTTTCCTGATTGTGTTTATAGTATTGTTTATTTTAATAAGTGGTGAGGTGCATGACCAAAGGAAAACTTGGAGGCGGATATTGTATGTGGACTGGTGGGGGTTGGAAGGGGATATAGATGGAGCCACTTAGTCATGTGTCTATCTATGATACGTTAGACTGTGACAATAGTGTGAGACAGATATGTGACTCATGTGGTATTGCATACTGCATAATACGGTACTGTTTTGCACATTGAATTAAGTGGTAAAAAACACGCATTTTTGTCCAAGGCGCTAATATTTTCATGTGCAGTAGCTGTAGGGTGAACCCCCAATATCAACTCCCCTGTGGGTCGCAGGCCCCCCAATCCGACACTTCACAAGGGGGTTATTATTACGATTTGTGGCACTGTGGATAGGAGTTTGTCCAGGGGTTGGAACATGTAGGAAGATGCTGGAAATGTAAGGAGTTTAAGATGTTTGTGTGGTAAATTCTGCAGAGATGAGTCTTGGCCAGGAGGTCATCATGGCGGTTTGGACCAGATGGAAAAGAAAAGGGAAAGAGAACAACTCCAATCAGAGTTGATGTCAACTGTAAGTTACCGGCTGTAATCACTTTTATATCTGCAGAGCACCTGCATACACCTGGCTGTCACTATATAGAGGTCACATGTGATTATGGTCTGGTGGTATTATTTGATCTTTATGTAGTGGTATTATTGATGGTTTTGGTATAAAAGGCTTTTTAGTAACAGTATGATGGTAGTGTGAGTGGTGAGATATTTTCTCCATTTGTTGGTGTTTTATTCAGCAGCATTACACAACCATACATAAATGATGATTTTTGAAAAGGCAGATTTTTCAGCACTGGTTTTCATTATACAGTGTCTACAGTATCTATGCGAAAGACACATAAAATAAATGTTGTATCTGCGTAATAAAGATGTGATTACAATTAAAGTCAGGGAGACTGGGTCGGGATCCTGCTTCTTCTTGGTTCCCCGAACCAGCTAGTTTTTTCAATAACAGAAGAACTGGAGGGAACCATCTGGATTCCACCACTGGTGCACGGTCTACATTGAAAAGCAACAAATTGGAATGATTAAATGTCAGAGCATATTCAAAACGGCAGATTTTGTGGGGTGTTCCCTGTATGCAGTGGTTAGTACTTGAAAAGGCACCTTCAATAGCCAGATGTTGGATGATACTTTATTTTTTTTATGCAGACATTTATCAGGTACGGTATATTAATACTGAAAACACATTTGTAGGGGTGAAGTTCCCGTAGTACACATTTATGAGAAATAATGGGTCAGGTTATATCCAACTGAGAAATAGAGGAAAGGTGATTATGTTAGGCAATGAGCTGGTTTAGGTGATGACCGACACACCACGTAATCGGATATGACAGTTGGTAGATAAGACAGAGGAAGATAATACAGCTTGCAGTCCAGTCCGGGAGAATACCGTGTCCAGGGATGTACAGCAGTTAGCCCATGCTCCATACAATCTGTGACATAATAGAGCTTGTTGCTGCCTGAGCCAAGTAGACAAAGCAACCCGTGGACATCTGTGTGCATAAATAAAATAATCATAATTGACTTACATAAGATATAGAAACATTATGCATTACTGGATATAAATTCTAAATCTAAATTATTATTTACAATTGAAATTTGGATGCGCCATTTGTCAGTTATAAATTGTTTCCTATATGTTTGGTATAACACAGTATATCTCTTTAATACATTTACGGTGGGAAATGACTTTTCTCTCCTCATAGATTGACTTACATTGCTGATAGTATTGCTGGCCAAAGTAATCTTTGATTTGTGAAGGGGCATTTGACCAGAGCCGCTCAAGATTCTTCAGGTAAGGTTCTTTTACGGTGATAGCTGTATTGAAAGCACCCGGTTCAATTATTGAGACCTTCACTCCAAAATCACGAAGTTCCCTCCTGCAAACAAACATACAAAGCATGTGAGAACTATCCTCTAGCTTATACAGAACCATTTCCAAAGTGTTTAGAAAAGCAATTATGATATTAGATCTTTCAGTAATCATAGTAAAAAAAAAAACATATCCTGGAATCTTAACTGGATTTTTTGGGTGTGATCTATAGTAAAACTGCATACAAAAAAAGTTAGACTCTCCCAGACCACACTACAGTACATTATTTTGTAGATAACATATTAACATGAGTTAAAGACCTTGGGATCACCTAGTTTTATTTCCTGCTATTATCCCGTTTTTGACTTTTTCAAGCGATCATGCTGGTTTCCCCCTGCTCTGATACTTCTCCTTTTTCTCTCTTCTAATCTCACCCTTTTTCTGTCTTAATTTAAGATAAATGACCTCTTTTTTGTTTAATTATTCAGGCTTGCAGTTCCTAAATGAAGGTTTTCTCATCATAGGATTTCCAATTATAATTTTGAAACTGCTTTCCATTAGGCTGTTCGATTCCAGATTCCTCATCTCATTTATCATTACTATATGGCTTATATTGGAACATTATAGCCCTTACTAAGAAGCCAAAAAGACTGTTTATTTGCATTTTCTCTCTTGTATGTAATTATGTCTGTATTCGCTCCATAACGCACATCGGAACTGTTGGCCTGCTTTACATGTATTTTGTAGCCCCTGGACAGGTTTTCGGCTTTCTGCATGTTGTTTATATTCTAAAATCTAAAAAAAAAAGCTTTGTATAAGAAGAAAATAAGTTAAAGGGAACCTGTTGCATTGAACAGGCTATCTGATCTGAGCAGCATGTTAGTTATAGAACGAGATGAGTTAAGCAGACTGAAATATCATGTTATGGGGAAAGGTTCATTTACATTTCTGCTTATTTTTGGTTAAGGAGTCCAGTGGAAAGTTTTCTCAATGACTGACTCAATCAAAAATAAGCAGAAATTTAAACGAATAATTTACAAGCTCTACTAAATCTCTTTTCCCAATAAAATTATAAATCAGTCTGCTCATCTCTTTTTGCTCTTGAACATGCTGCTGGCAAATCAAATCGTAAGTTCAGTGTGACAGGTTCACTTTACATACTTTCGAGTGGTGGGAAAGACGTATTTTTTGATCATGCCAACTCTAGTAATCATTCAGTACTTTGGTGCCTACAACCCTTCTAATAATGTATGTGCGGTAGGAGGGACAGCATACCTCTTTTTGCAAAGTGAAAAAATAAAAATTTTGGGGAGAGAGAAAGTAATAAATTTTCTGTGAAAAATTGAAAAACCCATAACTAGCAATTTATTTCAAAAAAAAATTTTTTGAAAAACCCATTGCCAATACTCCAACCACTCATTTCTTTCCCCTTTTTTTTTTTTTTCTTTTTCAGGGTTGTCAGGTAAGTTTGACTCATGGGCGACATGTATAATCTCGCCGAGTCGGAGCGCACTTTTTTCCCCAGTTTTCGCAAAATTTTTGCGCCTCGTATGCGGCGCCGGGGGTGCGCTCATACATGCGTGTAAAGTCTGCCGCCCTCGCCAGTGTTGGGGCGCGGGCGGGATTAGGCGCATGCGGACTGGCCTAAGGTTCGCCCCCGGGGAGGTGCGCTCATACATCCGTGTAAAGTCCGCCGCGCCTCGCCATGTTGAGGCCAGTGCATCTATAACAAAACAAATTGCCCAAAAAATAAATATAATACTCCCGAAGTTGTCCAAATTCTGTATATAAAATAACAATAAATGGGGGTAAAAAAAAAAAAAAATATAATTCAAAAAATTTTCATTTTATTTTTTTTATTTTCTTTACACCCATATATTAATCTTTGGGTAACGAAAATAAAGAAAAAAAATGAATTATTAAATTTTAAATTTTTTTTTCGTTACCCCATATTATTTGATCTTTTTTAATAAGATCGGTACAACTCGGGAGTTTTTTCATTTGATTTCGCCATGTAAACAGTTTTATTATAGATTGCATTAAAAACCCATAAGAGCGTCGCTCGCTCCCCCATTGGTCAAATAACCGCGCCTCTTTTAATTTAAACCAATCACAACAAGCTGGCTCTGCATTTTTTCCCCCCCTTACCCTCTGGACTGCATTTGTACACCTGTGCTTGGCCAAGTTTTTTTCAGTAGGTTTAGCCGTCAACCCCCGGAATCCTTGGCTCACAGCAAGGCCCAACAACAAGAAAAACAACAAGATCCACGGGCTTCCAAACTTTATTTTCAAAATGCTTTTTTCCATTCTCCGTGACAAGGCTTGCACTTCCCAAACGCGTTGTAGCTCAGTGTACCCCCTGCAGGAATAAGGAATAAAGCAGTTTTTAAAATTAAGTTTGGGAAATCCGCTGGATCTTGTTGTTTTTTCTTCGAGAAGGTACCACCCGCTGATTGCTAAGCAGGGCGACCCCTCTTCCCCCCCCCAACACGTACTAGAAATTTTCCCCTAACATAATAACTTTTAGGCGCCCTTAATCGCGCCTTCTTTTTCACCAAAATAACGCATACATATATTTAGGATTCATATCTCCGCCTGGCTCAAAACCCAAATCCTTTTTTGCCTTTTTTTCTGTATTTTAACTGTCCCCCTTTGAATTTGTAGGTCCATACTCTCCATAGCTTATAATGTTTTCCCGTCGCCCTATTTGATTGGGTTGGTTTTTTGCCGACCCAAAGAGAAAGCTTACAGAATTTGAATTACTGTATTTCCCGGCAATTCTCTTATTCGCAAAATTTCCCGAGCTCGGGGACAAAAACTTTGTTAGGATTTGATTGATTTAGGTTTTAAAGAAGGTTCAGCTTTTTTCAGATAATTTTTTAACTTAAAAAAACAAATTTTTTTTAAACATACTCCATCCGCACGGCTGAGAGCCGAGATTTTTAAATTTCCCCGATCTGCCATAGACACAATGGGAGAAAGTATCGCGCTCTGATTGGCCGAGATAGCCAACCCCCCCTAGTTTAACCCAAACATCTCTTTTCTGCATTTTACTGTATTTTGAACTGTCCCGCCTTTGATTTTGATTGGTCAATATTTCTCCATAGGTTATAATGGGTCCCTGTCGTTTCCTATTCTGATTGGCCAGGTTGCCAGGCCCCCGCTAGCTCAACCAATCACTTTTTTCTGCTTTTTACTGTATTTTGAACTTTTCCCCGCCTTGAATTTGATTGGTCAATACTTCTCCATAGGTTATAATGGTTCCCTGTCGATTCTATTATGATTTGACAGGATTGCCAACCCCCCGCTAGCTAAAACCAATCATCTCTTTTCTCCCTTTTTACTGTTTTTTGAACTGTCCCCCTTAAATTTGATTGGTCAATACTTCTCCATAGGTTATAATGGGTCACTGTCGCTCGTATTCTGATTGGCTGGTTATGCCGACCAATGAGAAGCGCTTACAGAATTTGAATTACTGTATTTCCCGGCAATTTCCAAGATCCTAATTCCTGATGTTGCGCCGTTCTAGATTTTTGGAAAATGATTTTTTTTTATGTTTTATTTTTTTTTGAAGGTTTGAGCTCTTTTTCTGAAAATGTTTTACACCTAATAAAAGCGTTTTTTTGGGAATCATACTCCATGCTGCACGGCGCTGAGAGCCAAGATTTCTTTTGCGATCTTCTATATGTTTCCTCTCATGTTACGTTCTCGCTTCAATTCGACTCCGCCGGATCATTTAGACCAGAATCAACTAGGTCTGTCTGTCGGAGCTGGTGAGCGCTGCAATGCGCCCCACTTTTCCGACCCGCAATCATACATGCCTCTGAGTTTTCGAACGCGCCGCGTCCCGCCCCAGAACGCCCACACCACGCCCATTACACGCCCCTTCATGTGAGGCGTATCCGAAAGTGGCGATGGCTGCGCCTAACATCGCATCCTTGCGTCCGACAGGGGATTCGGGCCGGTGAGCCACAGAATACGCAAGAAAACAGGCGCAAATCCCGTTCATACATGTTGCCCCATGTATCCATTTCTCTTCTCTATGCAGTCAGATATTTGGCTTCTGATAGGTATGGAGACAAGACTCAGAAAATCAAGTCTCTTTCTCTACCTGAATATCAGATTTCTTGTGCTACATTAATAAAGGTCTGTACTTCCATGAACTCAAATACCAATCCATGTGTGTTTAGAATTTTATATAGTTTGACATTTATGTATACAATTTTTTATAGGCCCAGTTAAAACATCACCCACCATTCTTTTGAACTTGAAAGGTGCTTGTCACATTGAACATGGCGTAAAATCTACAGGCATCGGGGCACGTTTATCAATAGTGTCTAACTGTAAGACATTTTTTAATTTGATACAGTCTTACAATGCGCCACATTTAACACAGGCTGATAAATTTGGGGCAGGGTTTGAACGTCTTTTAATTTTTACCCAATTAAGTTGGTTACTTTTTTTGCCAACCATACCCCCCTTTTGTCAGACAAGGCGCAGAAGCATCTGGAACTGTCTAAAACACATAGTAAATGTGGCGTAAAGCTTGTAAGACATTATGTTTGATGCAAATTGTGCCAGGATTCTGGTACAACTGCCTTGATAAATATGCCCCATTATGTTTTAAAACCACATGTGAGAAGGCGAGTTATGTATGTATTTTATGGGGGGAAAAGATTAGTAATTTATTCATCTCTATTATTGTTGATATAGATGGGTGAATTGATTCTAACAAAGTGGACTTCGTTTAGGATTTCAGGAAAACTTCGGTTCTGCACGAAATAGATTTTTGGGGTAATTTGCGGCAACGAAGTGTGTTTTGTATTGCTAAAATGGCCGCAGGCACATGGCGTGACATGGGGAAGAGAACTCTGGGAGGAAGAAAGGAAGACTCTAAATGACATGTGCAGACATCAAGCCAATCAGAGACCGGCGGGCTTCTGTGACGTCACAGCACTATAAGTACGGACGCCATGCTCGTTCCTCACACTGCTCTCGTTGTGCCCTGACATGAGCGGCTGCTGCAGCAGCAGCAGAGGTCTCACACAAAGGAAATTGATTTTAACAGCGATTTCAGAGACTGCTCCACTTCCGTTATCATTTTGATTCAGTTTGTGGGGTATTGTAATTCTGTGGGTATAATTCTGCCCCATATACATTTTAATTCCATCTGGTCATTTCTGGAGCGCAATTTATATTCAAGGGTTAATTAAGCGTGTTTGTGCTTTTATATTCAGTAAAATACACAGTGTTTTTAAACGCCAAAGACGAGTAAATTTTTCCTGGTGATTTCTGGAGCGCAATTTATATTCAAGGGTTAATTAAGCGTGTTTGTGCTTTTATATTCAGTAAAATACACGGTGTTTTTAAACGCCACATATGAGTAATTTTTCCTGGTGATTTCTGGAGCGCAATTTATATCCAAAGGTTACCCAAGCCTGTTAGTGGGTTCATTTGGAGTCAAATACAGTTTGTGTATTTATCATATAAAGATATCTGTAAATTTTTGAACAAACAATATGTCAGACAGAGAGGTGGCAGGCTCTTCACATGCGAGTGGCAGTGGCACAAACATTCCTGGAGCAGGCACAGGTCGCAGCACAGTAAGGAGACGTTGCAGCAGGGGTCCACTCGGTGAGGCCAGAACTGCCAGTGTCATCTAGCGGCCGGTGTTTTGACCAGCAACCCAAGGGTTCTTGATTGTTTGACTAGGTCATCCACTTCCCTCCCAGATACATTGACAACCCCCACAAAGTCGGTGGAACCGGAACAAACCCCTTATTTTCAGGGCCCGGGAGGGGGTCGGGGCCCCCTCACCTGCCTCAACCCGCCCTGTCCCGCCCCGTTCCCTCACCAAGATCTCTATGGGGGCTGGGCTCAGGCCACTAACAGCAATAAAAATTTGAGGACATCAGCACTATTTGGCAGCGAAAAAAGGGGGCCGACATTCCTGCTTTTGCAGTAGGGGCAAAAAGTATGGATGTGGAGGGGGCAAGGGACTTTTCAATCGGTTGTGAAAAGGTTCCTGAAGTCTTCCCCTGTTTTTCGAACAATTTTGAAATGGGCCCGGAAACTGTTCATTTCATTCATCCATTCCCACAAAAACCGGGAACACCCTCCTCAAGTTCAGGGCAGAACGGCCTCCCCCAACACCACTGAAACGTTTTCCCCCGTTGGAATTCCAGCTGCACATGTTAGACCCACTGTATGAACAGAGAAAGGCCATTAATATTTTTTTGATGGTCCAGGCGGACAGGAGTACTCCCCTGTGTAACTTTGATGTCAGCCAGTGGCAGCTCATGCGTGACACCTGCCGTTTGCTGAGGCCATTTGTGGAGGCGACGTTATTTGTCAGTCCCCAGGACTTCAGGAGGAATAACATCATTCCACTGCTTCATGTCCTGAACAGATGCTGAAAAATCTGTCTGGGCAGGGGACTGGAGACGTGGCGACTACATCTCGCGGCCACATGAGTACCGTGTGGGGACTGAAATGGAAGAGAGGAGGAGGACATTGGAGCAACAAGCATTGTCTGTGAAAGATGGTTTTTCTACCCAGGTGACAGGAGAGGAGAGCAGGAGCAGCTGGAGGAGGTGAGTGGAGATGAGGAAGACTGAGGCATGGACCGACCAAGCACCGTGGCAGTATACAGTGGAGATGGAGGCAGGGACTCCCTCAGAGTCACTTGCGCACATGGCCCGCAGCATGCTGATTTGCCTGGCTAGTGACAGCCGAATAGTCACCATCCGGCAGAGGGATGACTTCTGGCTCTCCACCCTCTTGGACCCTCGCTAATGGTCCAAAATGGGAGCCTTTTTTCCACCTGCTGAGAGGGAGGACATCTCGAATACTATAGAGAAATCCTCCGTAGTCGGCCGCTGCCTATGTGCAGCATGGTCCATCCTCTGACAGGTCTGACCGGGGGGTTCCTCGAGTCGCTCACATACCTACTGCCACGGCTGCGTGGGAAGGTGGGGGGGTAGGAGCAGTACCAGCTCCATCAGCAGCAACTTAAGTCTGGAGTCACTGATGAGCAGCTTCCTTCACCCGCCTAGTGAGGAGCGCACTCACCAGCAGCAGCAGCAGGACCTGGAGCAGACCCTGAACCAACAGGTCATGGCCTACGTGGACAACACTCTGCCACCCCAGTTAGAGATCCGCTGGACACTGGGCAGCCAAAAGGATGTGTGGCCCCCCAACTTGCCGGGGGGTTTTGGCCCAAGGGTTTTTTGGAGAAGGGTTTTTCCCCCCCCCCCTTTGGTTTTTGGCATCAGGCGGGTGTTTATTTCGGCAGGGGCCATCTTACCCCCAAGGGGAACCTTTCTTTTCCCCCGGAAAAAAAGGGGGCGAATTCCCCCTTTTCAAGATGAATCAGGCATGGATCGGCCCCCGGATTTCCAAAACACCCGAACTTAGGCATCGATTTTCATCGCCAGAAAGCCTCCCCAAAAAAATTTGAGAAATAAATTGGATTCAAAAATACCTCCTACCCCTGTTCTGTGCTGCCCCCCCCGCCTTTATGCCCACGTCTGCTGCCAGTTTGGGTTCCTTTTGCCTCCCACCCCTCTTTTACCAGGGGACTTGGGATTGCCAACCCCCCTCCCCAATTTTGTCAATGTGCCACTCTCTGAATAATTTCTTTCTGCTGCTGATGCTGCTGCCATCAACCCCCAAAACTGTGGGCATTGTGGGCCCCTCTCTGACCTCATGCTGCTTTCTGCTGTTGCTGGGCCGTCACCTCCACAACCCGTGTCATTGTGCCACTTTTCCCCCTGACCCTCATTTTTCCCCTTTTTCTTTTGGCCCCCGCCTGTTGCCAGCCGTCACCTCCACACTGTGCATTGGGGCACTCTTGGGCCTCATGCTGCTGCTGTTTCTGCCGAACCCAAAACCTTTCCAACCTAACCCGTCTGTCAATTGTTTTTTCCCCCCCCACCCCCTTTTTGGCCCCCCCAACCTTTCCTTTTTTTGGGTTTTTCCGACCCCTTCCAAAAATTTTTTAAATTTTAGTTTCCACTATCTGACCTTTAAGCTTTTTGCAGCTGCCGTTACCCTCCAAAACTCTGTTTTTCCCTTGTGCCACTCTGTGGCCCCACCCTGTTTTTTGCCCCCCCTTTCCCGGAATTTGGGCATTGTTTCCACTTCGACCCCCATGCTGCTGCTGCTGTTTTATGCTGTCACCTCCCACTGTGTATTGTGCCCTTTGTTGGCCCTGATGTTGCTGCCACCCCAGAATTTTTCATTGTGCCACTCTGTGGCCTACTTATGCTGCCTTTCCAAAAGGGCCGCGTCTCCAACTTGGGAAAAACCGTTTTTGGGTTTTCCTAATGCTTTTTTCCCCCCCCTTACCCCCACTGACGTTGGCCCCTATGTTTTTGTTTTTCCCTTCCCTTTTTCCCCCGGGAGAAAGGGAAAGGGAAGGTTTAGGGGTTGTCTAGCCAAAAACAAGGGGTGGATACAGAACACAGGAAAACATACAAATATCCCATTTTTGGTCAAATTTGTTTTGGATCAACCCTGTTTGTTTTTGGCTTTTTTCAAAATGTTGGGTTTTTTGGGGCGAATTTTAAAGCGGACCCCTGACAGATGAAAAGGAAGGGGCCCAAAAAAATCAGAGACTTTAACGCAAAATTAATGCCGCACCCCCCCCCCTCTACTTTTTCCCCGGGGGGGGGGCCCCTACATGTACAGGTTTAAAAAACAGGTTTTTTTTGTCATATTCTGTTACCCGGGTTTTTAAACTTTGGCCTCCTGGGTTAAACCCCCGCTGTGAAAGTCCCCTTTCTGTGTAAGACCCCCTGTGGGGTCCGTACCCCCACTAATTTGTTTTTGATGGGCGCGGCCCTGGGCTTTATCAGGGTGATTCCCCGGGTTTGGTTTTTTGGGCAGTTTTTGCCCCCGAAGTGCCCAGGGGAAAATTTAAGAGTTTAAGCGGGTTCTAAAAGCGGCGGCCCGGGCATTTGCGTGGGCATACTAAAACCCCAGCATTGTATGAAGACAAAACCCCAAACTTCCCCCCTGAATAAATTTAAAACATTTGGGACAAAAGT
The DNA here is from genome assembly GCA_025379985.1 of Phyllomedusa bahiana. Taxonomy (NCBI): domain Eukaryota; kingdom Metazoa; phylum Chordata; class Amphibia; order Anura; family Hylidae; genus Phyllomedusa; species Phyllomedusa bahiana. The sequence continues at coordinate 18,059 of JAODAL010064921.1, forward strand.
TCCCACAGCCCCCCTACAGGCTCTCTGCACCCGGAAAAAAGCTGTTTTTTAAAAGGGGATTCGTTCCCCAGTTAATTTGGGACGGGAAAAAAATTTTGGGCCCGGGGAAAATTTGGGAAAATCGGCAATAAGAATTTTTTTACAAAATTCCCGAATTTTTAATTGACGAAATGAAATAAAAAAGTTTTTAGTTCGAAATTTGAAAACCCCGAAACTTTTTTTAGGTTTGGTTCGAACTTCTATTCGAACTCGAACTTCGGGAAAACCCCCTTTTAAAATCTATGGGAGAAAGGTTTTTTGGTTAATTTATATACCTATACAGGTGAGGGGAAGCTGGGAAAATTTTCAAACCATAAAACCAGTAAAAATGGATACATGAAAAAATTTTTGAAAGAAAATTTTGGGTCTTAAAAGT
>JAODAL010064922.1:0-18473 GCA_025379985.1 Phyllomedusa bahiana
AAGAATCAACTCCAGGGAGGACCCTCAAAAAAATTTCAACTCTACTCCCCCCTCCCCCCCAAGAATCAACTCCACTGGAGGAACCCTCAAAGAATAATCTACCCCCTCCCCCCCCCCCAAGAATAAACCCCACTGACGCAAAAGGTCGAACTATTTGGCTGATAGCTGGACACTGTCATCAGAATAGATTATTCCTGGAAAACAATTTACACATAAAATCCTGCCCTTCTCTTGCTGTGATAATAAAGAGATAAAAGTCCTGAATGGCCGGGTAGACTGATCTCACTTTTGCTTATCTGAAAGTAGTCTAGTTACAAATAGTAGGTAATGACAGAATGATTACTATTCTCTGGACAGGAAAATATAGGATTAGACTAGACTGACAGGGCAAGGACAAGAGCAATTCATAAAGGATAATGGGTTCATCTTTTTCTGCACTGTAGAGGGGGTTTCTTCACACTGATCAGATCGTGCTGTTAATAGTTACACCTCTCAAGTCATGATGCTAACACTTACTCCTCTCAGGTCCTGCTGATAACACCCACACACTTATTGTCCCTCTAAGGGCGGGGCCGCTGTGGCTCCCCGCACCACGGATTTTCAGTTATCTTAAACGAACGATCGGTCATTGACGATCAGTGAACATTGATGAACATTTATGGTTAATGGCGGAGATTGTGAGGGAGTTTATCTGGAAATCCCTGCGTCCTACCCATTAAGCTAATTGAAAATCCCTGGCATGGGGTGCAGCAGCGGTTTTTGGCTGTGACTGTACCAAGACACACACATAAAGGGATTTTCTTACTATGCTGTTTCACTGAGCCACGAGCAGCTTTACATTTACTCTGCCTTTGTCAGGCTGCAGGTGGTTCTATAGCAGTGATTACCATATTTAGCTCCCCTATCACTAACTGGGACATTTCAAGATTGTATATGAAGGAGATTTAATCTTCAGTAAACAAAGCTACAAGTGCTCCGAGGAGTGAAAATAATTGCTTATCTGTAAGCAAAAGCTAATCTTGTTAGAGAAAAAGAGTGATCTGTCTATGGTGATGTCACTTCTTTCTCTCTGTCTAATCAGAAAGGAAGATTATAGACATGACCAGAGAAACCTGTGTGCACCGAGATCAAATAAAATTCCTCTTATCTCACGACAAAGGTAAAAATCAAAATTGCAATGTATTTAGAAAAAACCTAAAAATACCTGTCCTTAAATGTTGAAAGCTAATCTTTGTAGTGAGAAAACCCCTTTAAAGTTTACATACACCCTTATCTCACAGCCAAGGTAAAATCAAAAGAGCAGCGTATTTAGAAAAATCCTTAAAATACCTGTCCCTATATGTTGAAAGCTAATCTTATAAGAGATAAAGACTGCTCCATCTATGATGACGTCACTCCCTGCTCTATATCTAATCAGGCAGGAAGGTTATAGACATAACCAGAGAAACCTGCGTGAACCGAGATCAGATAAAATTTCCCTTATCTCACAACCAAGTTAAAATCAAAAGAGCAATGTATTTAGAAAAATCCTTAAAATACCTGTCCCTACGTGTTGAAAGCTAATCTTTGTAGTGAGAAAACCACTTTAAAGGTTCCATATACCCTTATCTCACAACCAAGGTAAAATCAAAAGAGCAATGTATTTAGAAAAATCCTTAAAATTCCTGTCCCTATATGTTGAAAGCTAATCTTGTTAGAGATAAAGACTCTTCCATCTATGGTGAAGTCACTCCCTGCTCTCTGTCTAGTCAGGAAGGAAGATTCGACATAACCAGAGAAACCTGAGTGCACCGAGATCAAGTAAAATTTCCCTTATCTCACAACAAAGGTAAAAAGATCAATGTATTTAGAAAAATCTTAAAAATTCTTGTCCTTACATGTTGAAAGCTAATCTTATAAGAGATAAAGACTGCTCCAACTATGATGACATTACTCCCTGCTCTATGTATAATCAGGAAGGAAGATTCTAGACATAACCAGAGAAACCTGTGTGAACCAAGATCAGATAAAATTTCCCTTATCTCACAACCAAGGTAAAATCAAAAGAGCAATGTATTTAGAAAAATCCAAAAAAATACCTGTCCCTACATGTTGAAAGCTAATCTTTGTGGTGAGAAAACCCCATAAAGGTTTCCATACACCCTAAGCAGCGGTCAGTCAAACCCTCATTATTCAAGCTCCCCCTCCAATCCCGCACATACATGCACGCACGACTCATTTAAGTGTGCATGTATCAAAAGAGCAATGTATTTAGAAAAATCCTTAAAATACTTGTCCCTACATGTTGAAAGCTAATCTTTGTAGGGAGAAAACCCCTTTAAGGTTTTCATACACCCTAAGCAGCGGTCAGTCACACCCTCATTATTCAAGCTCCCCCTCCATCCCGCACATACATGCACACTCGCCTCATTTAAGTGTGCATGTATTCTCGAAGGGGAGAGCGCGGCTCTCCGAATCCTCTGCGGGTAGCTTATCTACTGTTGTTACCCTAAGCTCTCTCTATTACCCCTTCTTCACACCCATCAATAAACAGTAGCAGATGGGACACAGGGAATGGGGTATGGTGTCTACAGGACCACAGAGGAATGTTTACGGTCTGTCGCCATGGAGACACAGAGAAATGCACAGGAGCTGTCAACTTCAAACAGAAGACGACATGAAAACTTGCTGTGTTTTGTAAGAATTGGTTGTAAGATGTTACATCACTTTCAAACATGACACATTTGGACGTTGGCCAAATCCAGATTTGTTCATCAGACGACCAGATGTTGCAGCGTGATCCGGCGCCGCTTGAGAAAACTTGAACTTAAAGGGACACTGCCGTCAGATTCTCTTTTCACATATTGACCCAGCAATATGCGACTGTGGGATTGATTGTTTTTTTTTTTTTTTATATGATTTTTTAAAACTCCCCTACATGACTCTCTCTGATTTCCCTTCTGTGACCTCTGATAGCAGCAGTGACAGTTTTACTTGATGTTCCTTCTTTCTGAGAAGTGTAAATAATATCAGCAACAACATGATGTGTGAAGAAAGCAGAAAGATTACACTTCTTTCCTTTCACGTATTGCTTGCATTTTAGTATAATATTATCACTCTGGAAGAAACAATAGAGCAATCATTATGTCATTACCTACTATTTGTAATGAGACTATACAGAGATAAGCAGCAGGTGAAGTAAATTGGGATCAGTCTGCCCTGCCATATAAAAATTCTCTCACAGCTAGAGAAGATCGCTTGACAGTTTTTATCCAGGCCGAGTATGGCCTGAGAGGTGTAAGTATTATCAGAAGGATCTGATAAGTGTGAAAATAGCTAAAAAAACTCAAGTCCAAAAAAAACAAACATTATTTCATGCATTACTCATCACTGCCCTGTCTATCTAGTTAAATCTTATCTATTCCTGTCCAGAGAACAATAGCGCAATCATTCTGTCATTACCTACTATTTGTAATGAGACTATACAGAGATAAGCAGCAGGTGAAGTGAGAGTAGTCTGCCCTGCTATATAAAAATTCTCTCTCACTGCTAGACAAGATCACTTGACAGTTTTCATCCAGTTCGAGTGTGGCCTGAGAGGTGTAAGTGTGTCAGCAGGATCTGATAAAGGTGAAGAAAGCTAAAAAAAAACCTACATAAAATCCTTTCATGTATTGCTCATCATTGCCCTGTCTATCTAGTTTAATTGTATCCATCCCTGTCTAGAGAACAGAGAGATTATTGTGTCATTACCTACTATTTGTAATGAGACTATAGAGATGAGCGATAAGCAGCAGTCTAAGTAAAGTGGGATTAGTCTGCCCCGCCATAAAATAAAGTTCTCTCACAGCTATAAAACATTGTTTGACAGTTTTCTTCCAGGCTGACTATGGCCTGAGAGGTTGTAAGTATTATCAGCAGGATCTGATAAGTGTGAAGAAAGCTGAAAACTCCCAAGTGCAGAGAAAGATTAACCCATTAACCTTTCATGCAGCGCTAATCATTGAACTGTTAATCTAGTTAAATCTTCTCTATCCCTGTCCAGAGAAGAAAAGATCATCTACATCTACGGCTATTTTGTAATAGACTAAAAGTAAGAAACAACTGATCAGGCTTAATAGGAACCGTCACATGGTTATGCCCCCCTTGCTGAGGACAGCAAGCCAGTGTCAGACTGCTGTTTCAGCGCTGTGTCCCTTATTCTAAGCAGGACAGTTTGAGTATTTAATGCTCCATAATCGCAGTTCTTCAGCAGAAAGAGTCATCCTTAAGGAGTCCGTTTTCAACCCCGCTCTCCACCTGGGCTAGCCCCTACCCAATTCACTGATAACCTATCCTCTTGAATAGGTTGAACGTGATAACTGGTCAGGTGGTGGGGATAGCCTTTGTGGGCGGGGCTAACCGCTCATGAAAAGATTTGAGCATCTAAATGCTCTAAAACTGCACATCTACTGAATAAGGGGACACAGCGCAGTGTCTACCACTGCTATTGTGCTGTACTCGCAAGAGGGGCATGACCTATGTGACAGTTCCCTTTAACGAGTTTATCTCATCAGAAAATGGCCAATATTTTAAGGTGATTTTTTATGGAAGTCAATTTTTATTTTACCTGTCAAAATTAAAAAATTCTAAAAAAAAATAAAAAATACTGATTTCTTCAGAATATTTGTTTTAACAAAACTCCTCCTTTCTGGCGGCAGCGTCCCTTTAAATGAATTACAGTCACAGATTTCTAAAGAAAGAGAACTTTATCCCTTCTATACAATGTTAAACCTGAATGACGCGTTCGCCTTGGGAGCGTGGAGCAGTCCGGGTTAGAGTGGAGGAAGGTGTCTCTCCCTCTATCGGGGCAGTCCGGCTCTTGGAAGGTGTCTCTACCCCTCTATCGGGGCAGTCCGGCTCTTGGAAGGTGGTCTCCTCTATCTCCCTCTATCGGAGGCAGTCCGGCTCTTGGAAGGTGGTCTCTCCCTCTATCGGGCATCCGGCTCTTGGAAGGTGGTCTCTCCCTCTATCGGGGCAGTCCGGCTCATGGAAGGTGGTCTCTCCCTCTAACGGGGCAGTCCGGCTCTTGAAAGGTGTCTCTCCCTCTATCGGGGCAGTCCGGCTCTTGGAAGGTGTCTCTCCCTCTATCGGGCAGTCCGGCTCTTGGAAGGTGGTCTCTCCCTCTATCGGGCAGTCCGGCTCTTGGAAGTGTCTCTCCCTCTATCGGGCAGTCCGCTCTTGGAAGGTGTCTCTCCCTCTACTCGGGGCAGTCCGGCTCTTGGAAGGTGGTCTCTCCCTCTATCGGGCAGTCCGCTCTTGGAAGGTGGTCTCTCCCTCTATGGGGGGGGCAGTCCGGCTCTTGGAAGGTGTCTCTCCCTCTATCGGGACAGTCCGGCTCTTGGAAGGTGGTCTCTCCCTCTATCGGGGCAGTCCGGCTCTTGGAAGGTGGTCTCTCCCTCTATCGGGGCAGTCCGGCTCTTGGAAGGTCGTCTCTCCCTCTATCGGGGCAGTCCGGCTCTTGGAAGGTCGTCTCTCCCTCTATCGGGGCAGTCCGGCTCTTGGAAGGTCGTCTCTCCCTCTATCGGGGCAGTCCGGCTCTTGGAAGGTGGTCTCTCCCTCTATCGGGGCAGTCCGGCTCTTGGAAGGTGGTCTCTCCCTCTATCGGGGCAGTCCGGCTCTTGGAAGGTGGTCTCTCCCTCTATCGGGGCAGTCCGGCTCTTGGAAGGTGGTCTCTCCCTCTATCGGGCAGTCCGGCTCTTGGAAGGTGGTCTCTCCCTCTATCGGGGCAGTCCGGCTCTGGAAGGTGGTCTCATCCCTCTATCGGGCAGTCCGGCTCTTGGAAGGTGGTCTCTCCCTCTATCGGGGCATCCGGCTCTTGGAAGGTGGTCTCTCCCTCTATCGGGGCAGTCCGCTCTTGGAAGGTGGTCTCTCCCTCTATCGTGGCAGTCCGGATCATGGATGGTGGTTTCTCCCTCTATCTTGGCTGTCGGGCTATTGTAAGGTGGTGTCTCCATCTATCGGGGCAGTCTGGCTCTTGGAAGGTGGTGTCTCCCTCTATGGGGTCAGTCCGGCTCTTGGAAGGTCGTCTCTCCCTATCGGGCAGTCCCGGCTCTTGAAGGTGGTGTCTCCCTCTATCGGGGCAGTCCGGCTCTTGGAAGGTGGTGTCTCCCTCTATCGGGGCAGTCCGGCTCTTGGAAGGTGGTGTCTCCCTCTATCGGGGCAGTCCGGCTCTTGGAAGGTGGTGTCTCCCTCTATCGGGCAGTCTGGCTCTTGGAAGGGTGTCTCCCTCTATCGGGCAGTCCGCTCTTGGAAGGTGGTGTCTCCCTCTATCGGGGCAGTCCGCTCTTGGAAGGTGTGTCTCCTCTCATCGGGGCAGTCCGGCTCTTGGAAGGTGGTCTCTCCCTCTATCGGGGCAGTCCGGCTCTTGGAAGGTGTGTCTCCCTCTATCGGGCAGTCCGTGCTCTTGGAAGGGTGTCTCCCTCTATCGGGCAGTCCGGCTCTTGGAAGGTGTCTCTCCCTCTATCGGGGCAGTCCGGCTCTTGGAAGTGGTGTCCCCCTCTATCGGGCAGTCCGCTCTTGGAAGGTGTCTCTCCCTCTATCGGGGCAGTCCGGCTCTTGGAAGGTGGTCTCTCCCTCTATCGGGCAGTCCGGCTCTTGGAAGGTGGTCTCTCCCTCTATCGGGCAGTCCCGGCTCTTGGAAGGTGTGTCTCTCCCTCTATCGGGGCAGTTCGGCTCTTGGAAGTGGTCCCTCCCTCTATCGGGCAGTCCGGCTCTTTGGAAGGTGGTCTCTCCCTCTATCGGGGCAGTCCGGCTCTTGGAAGGTGGTCTCTCCTCTATCGGGACAGTCCGGCTCTTGGAAGGTGGTCTCCTATCCCCTCTAATCGGACAGTCCGGCTCTTGCAAGGTCTTCTCTCCCTCTATCGGGGCAGTCCGGCTCTTGGAAGGTCGTCTCTCCCTCAATCGGGACAGTCCGGCTCTTGGAAGGTCGTCTCTCCCTCTATCGGGGCAGTCCGGCTCTTGGAAGGCCGTCTCTCCCTCTATCGGGCAGTCCGGCTCTTGGAAGGTGGTCTCTCCCTCTATCGGGACAGTCCGGCTCTTGGAAGTGGTTCTTTTTCCCTCTATCGGGCAGTCCGGCTCTTGGAAGGTCTGCCTCTCCTCTATCGGGGCAGTCCGGCTCTTGAAGGTGCTCTCTCCCTCTATCGGGACAGTCCGGCTCTTGGAAGGTCTCTCCCCTCTATCGGGCAGTCCGGCTCTTGGAAGGTCGTCTCTCCCTCTATCGGGCAGTCCCCGGCTCTTGGAAGTCGCGCTCTGTCTCCCTCTATCGGGGCAGTCCGGCTCTTGGAAGGTCGTCTCTCCCTCTATCGGGCAGTCCGGCTCTTGGAAGGGTTCGCTCTCCCTCTATCGGGCAGTCCGGCTCTTGGAAGGTGGTCTCTCCTCTATCGGGCAGTCCGGCTCTTGGAAGGTCGTCTCTCCCTCTATCGGGACAGTCCTGCTCTTGGAAGGTCGTCTCTCCCTCTATCGGGGCAGTCCGGCTCTTGGAAGGTCGTCTCTCCCTCTATCGGGCAGTCCGGATATTGGAAGGTGGTCTCTCCCTCTATCGGGACAGTCCGGCTCTTGGAAGGTGTTCTCCCTCTATCGGGCAGTCCGGCTCTTGGAAGGTCGTCTCGCCCTCTATCGGACCAGTCCGGCTCCTGGAAGGTCGTCTCTCCCTCTATCGCGGCAGTCCGGCTCTTGGTAGGTCGTCTCTCCCTCTATCGGGGCAGTCCGGCTCTTGGAAGGTCGTCTCTCCCTCATCGGGCAGTCCGGCTCTTGGAAGGTGGTCTCTCCCTCTATCGGGACAGTCCGGCTCTTGGAAGGTGGTCTCTCCCTCTATCGGGCAGTCCGGCTCTTGGAAGGTCGTCTCTCCTCTATCGGGCAGTCCGGCTCTTGGAAGGTGTCTCTCCCTCTATCGGGGCAGTCCGGCTCTTGGAAGGTGGTCTCTCTCCCTCTATCGGGACAGTCCGGCTCTTGGAAGGTCGTCTCTCCCTCTATCGGGGCAGTCCGGCTCTTGAAGGTCGTCTCCCTCCCTCATCGGGCAGTCCGGCTCTTGGAAGTGTCTCTCCCTCTATCGGGGCAGTCCGGCTCTTGGAAGGTGGTCTCTCCCTCTATCGGGGCGGTCCGGCTCTTGGAAGGTGTCTCTCCCTCTATCGGGCAGTCCGGTCGTCTCTTGGAAAGTGTGGAATTCTCTCCCTCTATCGGGGCAGTCCGGCTCTTGGAAGGTGGTCTCTCCCTCTATCGGGGCAGTCCGGCTCTTGGAAGGTGGTCTCTCCCTCTATCGGGGCAGTCCGGCTCTTGGAAGGTGGTCTCTCCCTCTATCGGGGCAGTCCGGCTCTTGGAAGGTCGTCTCTCCCTCTATCGGGGCAGTCCGGCTCTTGGAAGGTGGTCTCTCCCTCTATTGGGACAGTCCGGCTCTTTCATCCACGGATACTCGGAAAGTCGGATATGGAGTCATTCCGCTCTGATCTGCGCTCGGGGTTTCCTCATTCATCAAGATACATAAACGTTGTCGCCACTGACACAATGTAACGAGTTGTTTCCACATGACAATGCCTGCAGTGACCGGTCACCGGGGCAGAGGACGACAGGGCTATGGCGAAAGTTACTGACCTCCTCCAGAGTCGGCGTCAGCTGCAGTCAAACCTGCTGCCGGGATTGGGGAGAATACGGGGCAACCTGCTCTATGGTTGTTTGCAGCAGATAAGGCTCTGATCTTCAAAGGGACATTAGCATCAAAAAACCCTAACTCGTATATACTCTAGTATAAGCCGAGGCATCTACTTTTGCCACAAAAAAACTGAGAAAACGTACTGACTCGAGAATAAGCCTAGGGTGGGAAATGCAGTGGCTACTGGTAAATTTAAAAAATAAAAATGGATACCAATGAAGTTACATAGGCAGTTTAATGTCCCCCATAGGCAGGTATATGTCCCACATAGGCAGGTATATGTCCCCACATAGGCAGTTATAAGCAGTTTAATGTCCCCCATAGGCAGGTATATGTGACCCATAGGTAAGTACATGTCCCCTAATAGGCAGGTATATGTCCCCCACGGACAGGTATAATTCCCCCACGGACAGGTATAAGTCCCCCACAGGCAGGTATAATTCCCCCACGGACAGGTATAGGCAGTTTAGTGTCCCCCATAGGCAGGTATTTATGTGACACATAGGCAAGTATATGTCCCCTCATAAAAAGGTATAGGCATATATGTCCCCTCATAGGCAGGTGTAAGCAGTTATAGGCAGGTATATTTCCCCCATAGCAGGTATAGGCAGGGTTTGTTAAAAAATAAACAATACAAGGACTCACCTCTCTCCCCCACTACTCTGATGCGTCTTCTTCCCGGCACAGGTGGTGTGATGTCATCAGGCCGTGCAGGCAGCGTGATGATACAGCACGCTGCCTGTGCCAGAAACTCCAGAGGGGGCTGCAAACTGCGGCCTTCCAGAGTCCTATTGCGGAGTCCGTTTTTTCAGCTTCAAGAAAACGTGGTGTAGTGCAAAGACTGGCCTATAGACTGAACCCAGTAGGAGGCAACACAGGCCCCTGTGCTACTTGGGATAACAAGTGCAGATAACTAGTGAGCAGCCACTCACACACCCGTCCAAAAAGAGGGCAACTGAATGTAAAAAAAACTGCACTTTGGATAAGTATCAGTTCACACCAGTATACAGGAAAGCGACAGTATAATACAATGGGAGACTGCACAAATACTGATAAACAACCACTCACAGCTGACAAAACATGAGAGGGGCGATTGCTGGTATTATAATAGCATATAGATAAGGCGATATAAAGGGGGCCAATTGTACGGTAACATGTGGTGCACCATGCTGGCTAACAGCCTATGATGCGATTGGGCAGCTGCCCAGCACATTTCAGATGTCCAACTCAAAATACTATCATACATGAAAAAACTTTGAGACTCTCGGTTCACATATTTTGATCAAAAGATGTTTAAGCTGCCCACGACTTTCAACGTCATCTCAAAATCGGTCAGTACTACACTAGTCTTACCTCTCTTTAGAGCCAATCAGGCTTCTCACTGGGTCATCCGTCCTCCATTTTTCAGAGAGAAAAAATAAAAAAATCTCCCAACCTGCTAGCTTCCCTTCTTATGTCAGTCTGTGAGAGTGGGCGGGGACAGAAACCCCAAAATGGAAGCACCCCTTCCTTCCCATATAGGTTAAAATCAATGTACACCAAGTATAACGATATGTTTCTGCACACAAAAACATTCTGAAAAAACGTATGCAAACCTGGGTGCCACTGGCATGGCTAGCGGCACACATGTAATTATACATGTACCACACAGACCGCCGCCAGCGGCACATACTGCAAAAAGGGCAATACACTACGTGGAAATCCCTAAAGAAGCATTTATGCTATCTATCATACATGAAAAAACTTTGAGACTCTCGGTTCACATATTTTGATCAAAAGATCAGGTTGGGTGTTTTTTATTTTTTCTCTCTGAATAATGGAGGTCGGTTGACCCAGTGAGAGGCCTGACTGGCTCGATTGAGAGGTGAAGATAGCATAGGACTGCCCATTTTTGAGATCACTTGAAAGTCGTGGCAGCTTAAACATCTTTTGATCAAAATATGTGAACCGAGAGTCTCAAAGTTTTTTCATGTGTGATAGACAGCATAAATGCTTCTTTAGGGATTTCCACGTAGTGTATTGCCCTTTCAACTCAAAATATTGACACCCTCTGCTCCCCAGTATTTAGGGCAAAAAAATGACTTACTGGAAAAATATCCAATATGAGGTATTAGTTGATACAGTAGCCACGTAGCCAGTAGCTCGTAAGCCGCGTCAAGGTTCCTCGGGTCTTGCGAGTCCCTACACTAACAATTTACAGAAAAATCACACAGAAATGGGACATTATTTAGTCGAAAAACAACCACAGGGCCATACTTACAGCTCAATGGCCGGACTATAGACTGAACCCAGGTGGAGGCAACACAATCCCCTGTGCTACTTGGGAAAGATATAACAGGTGCAGATAATTAATGAGCAGAAGCTCACACACCCGTCTGCTAGGAGGGCAACTGAATGATACAAAAGTGCACATGGGTAAGTACCAGTTCACTTTCAAAAAATAGTTAGCCACGACAAAAAACCGTGCAAAAGGTCAACTTTATCACTATAAATACTCATTTATTACTCCCAGAACTTATGATAAAAGTCCCCAAAAATTTGCAATTTTCATATATTGAGCAAACTTTACAGCCCAAAATCAACCTCCGACAAGTTTCAAATCATTCCTCATTGAGTCTAATGTAAAATACTCCTTGTTATTCACAGGAAGCGGATTTCACAAGCGTTATCGCGAGCCGTTTTTTGAATGCAACTATGTGACCATAGCCTTAGGGCACGGGTGTCAAACTGCGGTCCTGCAGCTGTTGGGAAACTACAACTCCCATCATGCCCACTGTTATAGATTATACAAATGCATGATGGGAGTTGTAGTTCCCCAACAGCTGGAGGGCCACAGTTTGACACCCCTGCCTTAGGGTATGTTCACAAAACGTCTTGCGGTGCGTACCTATGTGCGCCACAAGACTTTGTGTGTTTAGGAGAACACACTGATCAGTGCTTTCTACTAAAGCGCGGCGCAGGGGGGAGCCAGGCCCATTCACTACGCCCCGAAATACACTCTAAAAGATGCCGTGTGAACAGACCCTAAGCCGGCATGGTGCACACTTATCTGTATAATTGCCCCCTTTGCATCACCTTTTCTATATGCAATTATAATACCAGCAACCACCCCCCTCATACATAGAAGACATTTTTACTAGCTGCTATTGGCTGTCGCCCGTTTATGACTGAAAGCATTGTTTACATTTTTATGACCAATACAAACATATAAGTTTGCAGCATGGGCCAAACACTAGGATCCGTTTTCCATTGACGAACATTGTAAAAAGAATGTATATTGTAATGTATACTCTTTTTTTAAACTTGAAAAAGCGCAGCTCCCGGCGTCCGTCTGTTAAAATTAACCGCAGTGTAAAAACGGACACTGTGGCAATGCATGTTGCACATCCATCCACCTACATTTGTCAATGAACACGTAATGCATCCGTTCACAATCACGCAGTGTGCACTGAGCCTTATCAGTATTTTTGCATTTGTGCAGTTTTTGGGTATGTACACACGGCTTACCCTGGCCACGTCGGGTGTCTTGGAAGCGCGCACTGATCAGTGCGTACTTCCAAGGCACGAGGGGGCCGGCCCCATTGACATGCATTGTCACGATCGTATTGTATGAGCGGGGAGACGACACGCAATCCATAATTCTCTTTGAGAGCTATGAATTACCGTATTTGTAGTGCGCATTTTCTGCATATAAAGTGCAATTACGTGGCAAAATGAGCCGTCTGAACATACCTTTCCCATGTATTATACTGTGACTTTTTTGCATACTGGTGTGAACTGGTTCTTATCCACTGTGCAGTTTTTTTTTATCATTCAGTTGCCCTCCTAGCAGACGGGTGTGTGAGCTTCTGCTCATTAGTTATCTGAACCTGTTATATCTTTCCTAAGGGCCGGTTCACACGGCTTATTCAAGCCGTAATTGTGGGACGGATTTCGTCCGCAATTACGACTTGAATAATGGGCCGGGGCGGGATGGATTTCAGCCGTATTGCAGCGCAGTACAGCGCGCAATACGGCTGCAATCCGTGCCCAAAATAAGCCGTGTGAACGGCCCCTTAAGGCTGGAATCCGTGCCAGCCATTACGGTAATCCACAGTTCTCATAGAAAACTATGGATTCCGTTTCTCCTCCCCACTCGGCGAATCCGCCGCGGGGGGAGAAAGTGACATGTTCATTATCCCGGCGGGATACGCGCCATGGATGATGGAAGTCTATGGGGCCGGGGAGCTGTGCCTCAGCCCCTTATTCAAGCCGTAATTGCTTTCACACGGTGCGGTTTTGGTGCGTTTTTGATGCGTTTTTTTGGATGCGTTTTTTGTGCAGGAAGGCACAACAATTAATGCTATGCATTGTTGCACAAAAAATGCATCCAAAAAACCGCATCAAAACCGCAATGTGTGAAAGCACCCCAAGTAGCACAGGGGCTTGTGTTGCCTCCACCTGGGTTCAGTCTATATTCCAGCCATTGAGCTGTAAGTAGGGCCTTGTGGTTGTTTTTCGAGTAAATAATGTCCCATTTTTTCCCCCCAAAATAAGTATACGCTATAAGGGTATGTTCACATGGCTTATTGCGGCACATATAGTACGTGCTGCAATACACTGTGTGTTCTGGAACCACTGCTCAGCGTGTAGTTCCAAAGCGGGGGTGGCCATAGACACGCATTGTCAGCGGTGCGTATTCGCCACTAACAATTCACATGTCCTCCTCCCCACCCCCGTGCATACAATACGATCGTATTGTACGCTTGGGGGAATGACGCGGAATCCATAGCTCTCTACGAGAGCTATGAATTACCGTATTTGCGGCGCGTATTCGTCACGTATAAAGCGCAATGAAATATGCGCACGACTATGCTTCAAAATAAGCCGTGTGGACATACCTCGTTGCATGTTCAGTTTGGAATCTCTGTTGCCTGTTCCGTTGGGAGCGACGGAAAAAATAGTGCAGCTAAATGCCAGACACCCCGGCCGACACCCGACGGACCCCTTGTAATCAATAGCATCCGTCGAGCGGCGTGGGTGTCTGTTGTGAAACGGATCCCTAGGTGTCTGTTTTCACCTCTGCGACGGAGCCTCCGAACAGAACCTACGATGTGAATGTGAACCCAATGCTATCCCTGTAATGTAATACCCCTAAGACTGTTTTTTTTTTTGCATTAAAGTCTAAGAGCGACGTATACAAACATAATGGTTTACGTTTGCACGCGTCACATGTATACGTTTTTCACCAGAAATCCTCACATAATAAACGAACACTTCCTTTTAGCAAAAAAGGTAAACGGAAACACACACAGTCTAACATCTGTTGCGGTGCGTTCACACGCCATATTGCGGCTCGCACCTTCGTTAGCTTTGTTGAAAGTAACAAGTGAGGCTTCTGAGGCGCATTGGCCCGAGGCAGCTTTCTGCCTCCTATACTTTTGTATTTCCATTCAGCTGCCTTTATTACCAGCAAGCTTCTTTCAGTTATCTAAAACAAGGTGTTACCTGTGAGCGATCAATGAGTTTGTTTAGAATCTACATACTCTAATTACTTGCAGGAGCAGGATGATGATAGGTGACCGTCTAGGGCACAAAAAGGTATGGGGCGGGTTGAATTCTCCATTGGGGGAAGAGGTGCTATGTGCCTTTGGGTTCTTTCACACAGCGCAGTTATGGTGCAGTTTTATCTGCGCTCCAATCAAACTGCCTTTATTAACAACAAGCTTCTTTCACTTATATAAACTGTTTGGAAAGTCAGTAATCAGTGTGTTTGTAATCCACAAGACTTCACACACAGTCGTTGATTACTTTCTGAACAATTTAGACGACTGAAAGAAGCTGCTGGTAATAAAGGCAGTTTAATTGGAGCACAGATAAAACTGCACCAAAACTGCACTGTGTGAAAGCAGCCTTAGGCTAGGTGCACTCTGCGTTTGACCATCTGTCAAAATGTATATGTTAGAACGTATGCGTTAAAGTGCCCACTGGTATAGAATATATAAATGCATGATGGGAGTTGTAGTTTCCGAACAGCTGGAGGGCCGACGTTGCAGAGCCCTGCGTTAAACGTATGCCAAATGTGCACTGCTCTGAGCAGGCGTTTGACATCCGTATGCTTTTTTTTTTTATTACTAGCTTTCCTATTAGCTGTCACCCGTTTTTCCCACACTATTTGGGTAGGTGTGTTTATGTATTTATGATGGATGCAAACGTATACATTTGCAAAATGGGCACAAACACTAGGATCCGTTTTCCATTGAAAAAAAATGTACACTGTAACATATATGTTTTTTTTTTAAAAAAAAAAACTTGAAAACAGGGCTGTGGAGTCGGAGTCGTGGAGTCGTCATAAAATGGACCGACTCAGACTCCCAAAATATATAATAGGTTGGTCCAGTTAGTTTGATGCAAAGAGCAATTTTATATACAGTCATCTTACCTATCTTATACATAAATGGGACTTGCAACTATTTAGCATCTGCTTAGTTCTGCAGATTATTTCCTGTAACTGCATTGTTACCGTTTTGCACTTACTAACAAAATAATAAAAATCAAAATGTTAATTTTTATTATTTTGTTTGTTATTTTTTTAAAACCACCTTTGGGTTTCAGTCTGCCCCAATCCTTCTGGGTCTGGACAGAATTTAAGATATCTTTTACCAAAATTTATTCCCCGGGCTCTTTAAAAACATTAAAAAGATCAAAACCTGTTACTCTTTTGCCCTTTTCAGTGTCTGTTCCCTTCCCAAATAGTTGGGTTTTTGTTAAAAAAGGCATACATGCCAACTCTCCCCCTTTTGGCCGGGGGGGGGGGCCCGTAATTGGGGTCCCCCCCCCCCCCCCCTCCCCCCAGAGTTTGGGGTTTCCCCCCCGCTTCCACAGGGGGACCGGGGGGACTGCGGCCCCAAGAGTTCATGGGGGCGCTACTTTTGGCGCCCCCGGGGCCCCCCCTTTACCCGCCCGGCGAGTTTTCCCCTGACTTGTGCGGGCCGAGCCGCACAGGGCAGTCACCAGTAAGGGGGGAGAAGGAAAGGGGTGTTTTTCCCCCCTCCCCTTTTCCCCCCTGTTTACGGCGCCCCGGGGTGCGCTATACATAACCTCATTTTTCGCAGGGGGATTTACCGCGGGCTGCACTCATCCCCCCGCGACGCTGAGGGCTACTCATCGGTTGGGGGATGTCCGGGGGGTGCAGGGGGCCCCGGTTAGGGAAAAAGGTTTTATTTTTTTTTTTAATTTGTTATAGCGGGGCTCTAACCTTTTCTACAATGGGGGGGTCTTTTCCTGGTACAATTGGGGGGGGGGGGTCTTCCTGGGAATAGAGGGGGCACTACCTTGGGTCAATTGGGGGGGGGGGTTACCCGGCAAAAGAGGGGCATACCTTTGGCCCACAATGGGGGGGGGTTTCCCCGGTACCCAAAGGGGGGGGGGGTTACCTGGCAATAGAGGGGCACTACCCGGTCAATGGGGGGGGGGGGGCTCCTGGCCAAAAGAGGGGGCACTACCTGGTACAAAGGGGGGGGGACTAGGGCCTAGCCAAACAAAGGGGGCACTCCCCGGCTAACAATTTGGGGGGGACTACCTGGGGTACAAAGGGTGCCCCCCCTACCCCCGGCCCCCCCAACAAAGGGGGCTTTTACCTGGCAACACAAGGGGGTCCCCCCTTAAAACCGGGGGCCAACAATGGCCCCTCCTTTCCTGGCTACAATGGGGGGGGGCATTTCCCTTTTTAACAGAGGGGGCACCCCCTGGCTTTCAATGGGTGCACTACCTTTGGGTAACCTTTGGGGGCATCTACCCGGTAACAATGGGGGCAGCTACCTGGCTAAAAAAGGGGGGGTTACCTGGCCCAAATGGGGGAATTTCCCCGTACAGAGGGGGATTTTACCCTTTGGGTCAAGGGGGGAACTACCTTTAAGGGGCAAAACCTGGTTATGGGGGGTACTCCCAAGTATGTTTTTGGTCGTCAGGGTTTATTTATTTTCCCAAAAGTAGGGGGGCGGAAGTGCAAGTGCATTTATAAAGGGGTTTATTTTTTTTTTCACTTTCTGTTTAAATATGGGGTTTTTTTTTAAGGGGGGGCTTTCCACAGAAGTGTTTTTTTTTTTTAATGGTTTTTTTGAGCAGTAATGAAAAACACATGAAAACACATGAAAAAATGCACTTAAGTCTTTTGTGCAGAAAGGCAAAAACAAATTTTAAAACTGTACATTTCCGCACACAAAAAAACCCCTCAAAAAAGACCCAAAAAAATCGTGTGGAAAGCCCCTTTAAAATTTAAAAACATTTTTTGACAGAAAGTGTAAAAAACAGACCCCCTTTATTTGATGCACGTTGAAAATTTCCCCCCCCCCCCCTACATTTGGGCAATTAAAAAACGTTGACGCATCCGTTCTTCCTTCTGACATGGGCGGAAACTTCATCCCCTTCAAAATAATGCCCCGTGTGCACTGAGCCCTTTTATTTTTTCCCCCCCCCAGAGCACCAAAAAAACCCGTCCCCAGTCCCGATCCCCTTGTAAACCTTGCGAAACAGTTTAGAAAAACTGAAAAAAAGCTTGCTGGATTTTAAGGCAGTTTAATTTTCCCCTTTCAGTACAGCAGGTTTAAAAAAGACGCCCCAAAAAATGCTACAAAAAAACCCCAACCCGGGGGAAAACACCCAAAGGGTTTACTTTTTGGGTGGGGGCCAGCTGGTACCACAGGAAACAAGTTAATCAAAAATTTAGGTAGGTGACCTGCGTTTTACCATCCGTCAAAACATATACTTATAATTAACGTTAAACGTAGCAAACATGCACTGTTTGAAGCATAACGGTGCTTTCACACAGTGCGGTTTTATGCTTTTTTTTGGATTTCGTTTTTTTTTGCAGAGGGCAAAACAATTAATGCTATACATTGTTACATAAAAAACGCACCAAAACCGTACCACGTGAAAGCACCCTTAGTTTGACATCCCTTTTTTTTTTCTAAACTTTTATTGGCTGGGTTTACCCGTTTTTCCCGATATTTTTTTGGGGGTGCATTTTTATAATTTTTTTGACAGATATAAAGTTCCGTTTTTCAACAGAGCAAAACATAGGGTCCCTTTTCCCTTGATAATTGTAAAAAAAAAATAACTGTAAAGTATATTTTTTTTAAAGTTGAAAAAAACGCAGTGCCCGGCATCTCCACCTTTACAATTAAAGTACATTGAGGAAAAAAGTAAAAAAAAAAGTTGCAGAGCTTTATTTGCCTAGGGGGCCCAAAAAAACCTTGCCCCTTTCCCGCCCCATTGTAACACCTTGCGAAAAAGTTTAATAACTGAAAGAAGTTTGTGGTATTCAAAGAGTTTAATTGCTGTGAGTAAGCAGTTCAAAAAAATTACCCAAAAAAGCCCAAAACGGACTGTAGAAAGCCCCAGTGGGTTTACTTTTTTTTGGGGGGTGGCCAGCTGGCTAGTGGGAAACAAGATTAAAGGGTTTGTTCCTCAGGGATCGTGCTTTTTATGTTAAAGATCTTGCAAAAAACAATCATCTGCACTAGTGTCCATTAACAGTGCCACCTATTTCCAGAATCCCCTTGATGGGTGCATCGTCCCCAGGTCGCTATAGACGACTGTTCAATTTCCCCGATAGCGCCACCTGGGCGCTTGGCTACGACCCGTTAGATCTTCCTGAAAGGCTGAGCATGGTGCTATAGCTACAAACATGCTCAATTCTCCGATAGATGCCAGCGCTGGTTTTTAAAATACAGACTGTTTGATCTTTCCCTTTTAGGCTGAGGACTGGTTGCTATGAACGACCCGTTTGTCTCTCTGATAGGCTGTAGCATGGTTTCTATAGTACAGA
>JAODAL010064923.1:0-18473 GCA_025379985.1 Phyllomedusa bahiana
AAAACTTTAAAGAAGGGGGGCTTGCATTAGACCCGAGGAACAAACGCCCCCCTTTAAAAAGTAGCGCTTAAAGGGGATGGACCGTAGGAGGTAAAATCAACCCCTTGGCAAAAGCCCTTTAAACGGGCAGTCATTGCCCAATCATCACCCTAAAGGGAGATGTACATACCCCGCAGATCTTGGTTTACTATCAATTTTAACAGTCAGAGGGGAGTAAACACAGAGGTCGGGGCACCCAAATCCGCCAGGGGGCGTGGCTGGGGTGTTTCCTGTCTAGGGGCGTATCCAACAGGCTGAATGAAAGGGTCCCCAGCCAATCACAGTACAGGGGGCGTGTCTAGGGCGCGGGAAAAACCCGGGGGCGTTCCGCCAGCAAAGCAAAATAAAACCAAAATTTTTTAAGGGGAAGTCATTTTGCAAAAACCGGGACTGAGGAATGCAACCAATTACAAAAGTCTTATTTTTACTGTCCCCCTTAATTGAGACATGATCTTTGTAACGATAAAACCCCTTTTAAAGTTTTTTTTTTAAAATTTTTTTTTTGGTTTTTTTTTAAAAACTATAGGTATGTGGGGCCCAAACAACTTTTTTTGCTGTCACGTTTTGTGAAAAGTAATTTTGGCATGTTACCTTCTATCCTTACTGTGGCACTTATTTATAATGGCAGCTTTTAATAAGACAATAAATCCCTTTATAATCAAAAAGTTGAAAATGACCTTTTTGGACAAAGAATACCCTACCCCAAGCTGTAATATACATCCCCAAGAAAAAAAGTTATGATGTGCTTTAAAAATTGATGTTTTAGGAAGAACCATGTATCTCTATTGTAGGAGGAGCCAATGTTAAATTCATTCTGTGAGAATTGTACTTAACTAATGTTTTGTTGGTGTGCACATGCTCCAGTTTTTATGTTTTTCAAAAAACAGGTGAAATAAATTCAGCCTTGAACCCCTGAAAGGGTAGTGTGAAATCCCCCGTGGACAGTGTATAAGGGGGTTTGGACACAGCTTTGTGTAGAATCGAGGGGGGTGTTTATGGTGAGTCAGGTGGTACTGCCATTTGGGGCTGTAAGAAAATGGCTTGAAAGCAACTGATTTTTAAAGGAGCAGTTATGATATTCATAAATGGGTCGTTTATAACGTCATAGAAACCCGGTGTTAGGGATGATGTAATGGGAAAAGTGTGTTAATAAAGTATTCCAGTGACTACTGATTGCTTATGTATAACCCACTCACCACACATTAATTGTGAGTATTACACTGTCTATAAGGGTTATTAAAGCTTTATTTAATCCCCTTTTCATAAACCACTCTACCCTCTTTTTATTGGGGGGGACAGGTTTCTCCAAACGTAACTTTTGACGGGGGGCCCTGGGTTTCATCTTTTCCCAAAAAAAAATGGGAGATGAGGGTCTTTGCCCATTCCAAATCCAATAAACCCTAAAAACCCCACATCACAATAGGTCAATCAAGGGACACATTACAATTAGATACTCCTTGCCCTTCCCCTCATCACCTAATCAGCCAGTTAGGGACAACAAATCACCCTAATGAACTGATGGTTAACTCTGAATCCTGGACTGACCAGGTTATAAAAATATGGTTTCACTGGGAAACTGGGTTCACAGTGTGGGATTCAGTCATCAGCTGAGCTGCGTCCCCAAATTCCCTTTCCCTTTCCCTGGTACAAAAGGTAATCTACAATGTAAGTGTTACATGTTTTCTGCAATGTCTTCCTTTTCATTTCATAACTGTATTGTATGCATGTATGTATTCCACCTTTTTATCTTTATTTTTGTATTCTGTAAGCACTGTACCTTTTTTTAAATATTAAAACTGTAATAGGTTTGAGCCTTGTATACTCTAGGAATCCAAAGCCATGATTATAGTGTTTAACCCTGTGACTGCTGGAGAGCATTGTTTAATTAGAGTGCTTTTGCAAGTGTCGGTGAGTGGTGTTGTGGGTGATAGATTTTGATTATTGAGGAAGGTGGTGGCAGTGTATATATTTTTGAGGTGTCTGGACTGTGTTGGGGTGTGTTTTAGGCTCAATTTGCCAACTGAGTGGAAGGTGAGCGCAAATAAGATTGAGTGGAAACAAATTAACTCCTTAACAGTAAACACTCAACTTCGCCCCGTCATGTGCTGGTAAGTGGGTACGTGACAAGGGCCCAGACAAAATGTGAAGCAAGGGTGGACCCGCTGCCACCAGCAGTTATCTGGTGGGGCAGGGAGCTGGGTTTCACATTCCCAAATTGTTTCAAAGTATGACACCCCCCAAGGAATGCATTCAATTGAAATAATCTATGAAACAACATTTGAGAACAATTGTGGAATAGGGAGACACCAGCTCCCTGCCCCACCGGATACTACTGTGTGCTGTAGCTCAGGCAGCATTATGTAGTGACGTGCACAGCTGTTTCTTCTAGGCCCTAAGGGGCCAAGGACCCAGTGTTAGGGGGTTTTTGACCTATAAATTTTGGAAAAGCATCTGCTTGTTTCTGGTCCAAGTAAAGGTGTTTGGTGGGGGAATGAGAAAGGTGAATAATATTTAATTTCTTTTTAATGAGAGGGACCTATAAACCCACCTACTTAATTGAGGACCCCTTTTACCCAATACCCCATTAGGGGGGCATAAAAAACCTACTACCTACTCAGGAGGCCCTTTTAACCACCTACTGGGCCTATAAAACCTTTCCCAACTGGGGAAAATCTATATGCCCCCCCTGCTGAGAAGGCCTGGGTTTACTGGGGGGGTTTTCTATGCAACAAGTTACTAAGGGTTTTAAAAACCTACTTTTTAGGGGTTTTAAAATTACACCTATTTAGAATTTTAAAAATACCTTTTTTGGGGGGAACCTTAACCCCCGGTTTTACAAAAAGGACCAAAAAAACCCTTATCCTTTACCTACGGACTGGGGGGTAGGGGGGTATTTTTTATAATTTTACGGGGGGCCTATATGGGCTCCCTTAAACCCTGGTCTATATACCTCTCTCCCCTACTCCTTGGGCCCAAATCCCCTTACTGTCGGGAAAAAAAGCCGCCCCCCCAACCCACCAAGGGTCGAGGCCTGCCCTTGGGGGTGAAATCTGGGACTTGGGCGCTGCCCCTGGGGGGTGAAACAAGGTCAGCCAGAAAACTGTTCCACGTTAGCCCCGTCCCCCCAAGGGGGCCCCGGGGGAGACAAACAAGCTGCCCCCGTTCTCTCTTTTTTGGTTATAAGCCCGGCCCCGTTACCGATTTTATAACGGGTTTCCAGGAACCAACCTTTGGGTAGCTATATATTTTTTAGCCCGAGTACTAGGCGTTTTGGGGCCCAATGATCAAGACTGACAAACTCGGGGTTAAAAGTTTTAGATTTTAATTACCCTTTTGGGGGGCCCCCACTAAAAAAAATTATATAAAAAAGGGATAATAAAAACAGGTAAGAGTCAGGGTTTGCACTTTACAATTTGGGTTAGGGAAAAAAGGCGGGTTTCAAATGGGTCACTTCCCTTTTTGGGTTTGGGTTTTGGTTCTGGGCTCACATGGGGGGGCTTATGGGGCCTGGCGGGCTTTTAAAATGGATGCTCCTGGAAATGCTTTTTGGTCCCCCCCCCCCCCCTGGATAAAATGGGAGGCCAACCCGGGGCCCCCTGCTTATACCCTGGGGAGGGGAAACACCCCACAGGGCAGCCCCCCTACACCCCCTACACCCCCCCGGGGGACGGTCAATAAACTCCCCCCCGGCCCGGGGCCCGCGGGTGTTGTTAAAAAACACAAAAAAGGGAAACCAAATAACGCGGCGGGGCATTGGCACAAAAACCGGCCCGGGGTTGGCACCTTCAAAAACCGTTTTGGAACTTCCCGGGGACGCAGGGTCCCGACATCCCTTTTCTTGTGGCCCCCGGGGGTCCATTTTCTGGTATCCCCGGTCCCAGGCGCCCAAAAACCTGAGAGTGGTGGCTATGGGGGGGGGGGGTTTTCCATTTTTTGAGTATGAACTCCCCCATGGCCCCATTATGAGTGGACCCGCCCTAACTTCTTTATGAAATATGGGAGAGCCCCGGGGCCGGGTTTGGTTTAAATTTGAAGCCCTTTGATGCTTGGAGTTTGAGGAAAGAAAAAAAAAAAAATTTTTCCTTGGGGGAAAATTAATGGAAATGGGGGTTCTTTTGAGGAAAATCCACATGCCCTGTGTGGCGAAAAACCCTATGGAATAGAATTTCCCAATGGGTTTGGCTGTGTTTTTTTAAACCCATGAAAATTTGAGCTTTCCGGGGGCCCTCTCTGTGAGATCGACTGGGATAAAAGGTTTGGGAGAGAGGACTCATATTGGGGTCAATTTTTTTTAAACACCCCCCCCTTTTTTGGGGGGCTTAGGGGGCACCTCCTCGATGCTCCACCGGGCGCCCAGCTGACCCCTCCCTTGTCGGGAAAACCCCCATCGGCTTTTCCCCTGGTCTGGGCCCCCTTCCGGTGGTGAAAAAACGAAGTTTTTCCCTCTTGGAACGACAGGTTCCAGCGTACCCAAAAACCTCCCTTTGGTTCCGGAGACTGTTTTTAAAACCCAGCTCAGGGGGTTGTGGTCTGTTTCCACAATGAAAATTGGGGCCCGTATAGGTAGGACGGGCAGCCGCTGCAATCCAACAAAACCCCCAGGCATTCTTTTTTCCATGGTGGAATAGGCCACTTCCCTCGGCAAAAAGGGTTTTTCCCGGGCTCGGGTTTACAAAAAAGGGGTTTTTTTCCTGTCTCGTTGTGTCCACCTGGCGGGAGCCCCCGAAACCAAGGGGGCCCAGAAGCCCACTGGGCGTGGGTTTGGGTACAATAAACTGCCGGGTTGAAGTCCGGGGCCCTTGTATTTAGGGGGAGGGGACAAGGCGCCCTTTGAGGGTTTTGGAAAAGGCCCATCTCCCCAGTGTTTGCCCCAATTTGGGACTTTTGGGGGAAAACCTTTCCCGGGGTTGGGTCTGTCGGGGGTTTTTTGCCAGGCTACTATAGTGTGGAACCAAAACCTCCTATAAACCCAGCGGAAACCCCAAGAAGGACATCCCCTTTGCTTTTGGTCCGGGGGTTTGGGCCAGGTGCTGATGGCATCCACTTTTTCGGGCTCGGGTTTTAAAGGGCCCCTCCACCTACCCGGGGCCCCAGGTAGGACCTAAACCATGCCCAGTGGCATTTTTCCCGGTTTTGATGGTAAAGCCTTCCCTGGTGGCCCTCTTTTCGAGCACCTGCGTAGGTGTGGAGGTGTTCCTCCCGGGGGGCCCGGGAAAAAAGGCCCTATGTCACCCAGGTACGCAGCCGAAACCCCTTAAAAGTCCCTTAAGCAGCGTGTTAAACCATCCCCTAAAAAAGTGGCGGGGGCATTTTTCATGCCGGAACGTCTTTAAACGGGGGACCTACAGCCGATGGGGTTTTTTTAAAGGGGCAGAGGGGTTCCCTTGCCCTCAGGGGTCAGGGGGACCCTGCCAAACCCCGGCACAGATGCATCATGGCGGGGTACGGGCCCCCCCGGCCAACCGATGGGACAGGTCATTGATGCTTTTGGCTTTGGGGTACGCATCTTTTACCGTGGAAAGCGTTGAGCCCCCTGAATTCCAGGGCACCCCCACGGGTGGCCCCGATCCCCTTTGGGGACGAGGACTACAGCAGGCCCGGGCCCTTGTTGGGACCCGGGAAAGACCCCCACCCTTCAGCATCTTGTCAATTTTCCTCACGCATGTGCTGTCCCACTTGGGGGGAGTTTCCCGATATCCCTGAACGCCGGATTGGGGGGGGGGGGGACCCCCGGGTGTCCACTTGAGGGGACGGTGACTGCGCCCTTTCCCAAAAAGGGGGATGGAAAAATTCCCCAAAAGCGGGGGACCGTTGGTTTTTCCAGGGGGCTGCCCACAAATCTCCCAATCCCAAATAACCACCTCCCAAACCCGGGGCAAGCATAACCAAGGGGTTTTTCCGTCTAAACCAACCTCGGGCAGGGTTTGCACCGGGGGGAAGGGAACATCCCTCCCGCTAATGTGCGCCTTCAACATGTTAAACGTGGAAGGCCTTCCGCCTTCCCCCGGCCCCCGTGGTCCCAGGGTGCCAGGAAAGTGACTGCTTTGGGTTGCGGGTTTGCAAAAAAATTAGGGCCCTTTCCCCAGCTGCCCTGAAACTTGCCCTGGGGGTACGGGGGAACCAGGACCCAACAATTTCTGCCCCACCTAGTAGGTCCCTCCCAAAACAAGGGGGGGTTTTTTCTGGTCGTACCCCCTGCTTCTGGTGGCCCTGGGCCCCCGTCGAATTTTTCTCGTGCCCTACCCTTTTGTCCAACCCCCTGCTTTTTGGGCCCGGGGAAGGAAACACATACTAAAGGGCCCCCACCCCCTCCGGGGTTGCTAAG
Organism: Phyllomedusa bahiana; assembly: GCA_025379985.1. Lineage (NCBI taxonomy): Eukaryota > Metazoa > Chordata > Amphibia > Anura > Hylidae > Phyllomedusa > Phyllomedusa bahiana. The sequence continues at coordinate 6,365 of JAODAL010064923.1, forward strand.
TTTCCCCCCCCAGGCCTCACCCCACCGAGCCGGGGGCCCCCGAACACGTCGCCCAAAAGGGACCAAAGGGGTGGCAAAACCCCCTTGACCCTGTGGAAACCCCCGGTAGGGGAATAGAGGGGGTGGGGGTTTTCCCCCGCCCCCATTCGGGGCCCAGGGGGTTTTTAAAACCAAACATCTTAAGCTTTCTGCTTCAGGGTGCCATTAAAACCGATACACAGGCCATTTTTCGTGGGTGGTACGGGTTTGGCCACCAGATGTTCCCACCTGTTTTCAGCTTACAAAAGGGACCCCCAAATTAACTGCGACATGAACTGGGTCCCCCGGCCCCAGTTGCATTTCCTGGGGAAAGCCCCACTCGAGGGAAAAAACTCCCCGTAAGGCGGTGGCCACCTTGTAATCCCCAATTTGATGACAAGGCTTACCGCTTTTTTCCGGGGGCCCGGTTTGGGGTAGTCTAAATACCGTAGTACGAAGCGTTTTTCCCGGAGCTGCTGGGAATGGACAGCGGTCCAAAATTTAAAACCACAGCCCCCCCCCCCCGAAAGATCGTCTATATAGGCAGGGTACCAGTGGGGCTTTGGGCCCCCGGCCCCCCCCCCTTCCCCACCCTCTGACAGGGTGTCGCACGAACCAGAAAGGGAGGCCCCCATCAGTCCCCAATTTGGCCAGAGAAAAGTGGGGGAGCCCTTTCTTTGGTTTTTGGGTGATCCCTAAAGTGTCCGGCCCCTCGGAATCCTTTCGCAAACCCCCAAAAAACTCCCCCCTGAAAGGGGTAGGGTAACCCCCCAAAACCCTCGGTCCCCGGGCCACGCCTCCGGTGAAAAACCCCCTTTGGAACCCTCACGGGTACAAACCTTTCCCTTGGTCCCCGACACCCCCCCCCGCGGTGTCCGAGTCCCCAAAGGGGGCCCGTTTCCGGGCCCACTCCTTGGGCAGTTTCAGGTGTCGCAGCCCCTAAAAGCTGCCTGAAAATCTCCACTAGTTGGGGGGCCCGAATGGATTTTGGCTGCCACACCCTCCCGTCGGTTTTTCCCCGGGACCTATCCCTGGCCCCTCACCTACCCGGCCCCTTACCTGGTCCAAAGGGGGGGATTTTTCCCTGGGCCCCCGAGGGGCCCCCCCTGGGTTTCCCGGCCCCCCCATGCCGCTGACAGCGGGCCACGAACGCTGGGAAAAGGGTTTTTTTTTTTTTGGGGCTTTCCCCCCCCCTCTGGCGCTATATAAGTCGCCAGTCTGCCCTTGGCCAACCTTTGGGCCCCCCGCATTGTTTGTGGGGGGACCCTGCCCGCGGCCTTTCCGGGAGCCCGCCTCCCCCTGCATGCCCCTCACTGGGAGCTGTCTTCCCCCCGTCTATCCCCTCTGATGCCACACCCAGAGGACAAAAGATTCCCAGCAAAGGGTTGCTGGGCCCCAAAAACCCGCTGGCCCTAAAGCAAAAAAGCTGATTTATCTCCCTCCCCCCACAGGATTTGGGGAGGAAAAAAAACCATTCCCCCACCCCCATACTCCCCCCAGTATGGCCCGGTTTAAAAAACAGGGCCCCAAATTAACATGGGTTTGGGTGACACACACCAAATTTTGGGGGAGCAGACCTTGGGGATTCAGGGGGGCCCCAAAAAGGGCAACCCCCCGCCCCCAAGTTTGTCCCTAACAAAATATAGCTGGAATGTTGGCCGGGTAACCCCCCCCCCCCGCTTCCCTGCCCGGCACCCCCAGTCCCAAAATTTTCACCCCTTTGGGAAAATGGCAGCGCCCGGGACAACCCCCCACCCAATTCCGGAAAAACAGCGCAAAACTTTCCCGGGGGATCATGTCCTTTGGGGACCCCAGCTAAGGGCCGGGAAACCCCCAGTATCTCCGCGGGCCGGGGGTCCCAAAGAGTCCCTTTTGGGAAAAAGAAACCCCCTAAAGGTTTTACCCGGCCTTTGGGAGTTTTTCAAGGGGTCCCTTTCCCCCCCCCACCTTTAAAAAAAATTGGGGGGCCCTTTGGGAAAAAGGGGGCTGGACGGGCCATTCTGGCCCCTGGGGACATGCGGCCTTGAAATGTCCCCGGGTGTTTGCCCAAAGGGGACAGAGTCGGGGGGTTTTGCAAACGATTTGGGGGGCAAATTTGGGTGGCTGGCCCCCGGGGGCTTAGGGGAGGGACAACTGGCCCCGCGGCCATTTTAAACCCCCCCTCCCCGCTGGTGGGCCCTTCCCGGCCTCCGGGGGCCGATTTTGGCCCTACTCATCCGCAAGGTTTTTCTGTGGGTAGGGCCCCCCCCCGGGGTTTTTTGGTCAAAGAAAAGGGGCTGCCCCGGAGGGCCTCTGGGGAATTCCAAAAAATTTCTCCGTGGGGGATGAGCCCTTTAGTGAACTTTAGCCCCGGGTCCATGGTGGGGCTTTCTCGTGGAAGGGCCCCCATGTGGGTTTGCCCCCGCGTCCCCTAGGACCCCCCCCTGAAAAATTCCGGAGCTTTTCCTTTACAAATTTTCAAAGAGGAGATTGTTCTGGGATCAGGGCCTGCCTTTATTTCCTCGTAGGTCAAGGTGGCGCGCTGGGGGAGGTCCCCGAAGATCTCCAGAGGCTTTTTCCTCTGAGGGGAGGAGTGAGAAAAACCGGACCCACGGTTCCCCCAGGCATTTTGGTTTCTGGGCGGGAAAATTTTTTTTGGGAAAGCCCCGCAAAAAAGGTGTCCCGGCTCCACCCCTTTTTCCAGAAAGGGAAAGGGCCCCGCCCCTTTAACCCTTTTGGGCCTGGGTCTCAGAAGGCTCTTTACTGGCCCGGGGGGGACTTCCCCCCCCCCTTTTTCCCCTGTAGCAACCCTTTAATTGGGGGTCACGCTCCCCCGGGCTTCCTTTTGGCCCCGCTCCCACGTTCCCCCGCTGCCAAACCCCTAGCCGCTAGTGACGTTCTTCCGGGTTTCCCCCTCTATCCCTCGCCCACGTTTTTGCAGCGGCTAGGGGGGGCCTTGTTTTGGGGTCGAAAGGGCTCCAGCCTAAAACTTTTGCCAGGGCAGCTTGCAGGAGAATAGCCCGAGGGTTTAGCTTTCCCCCTTTTCGCCATTTGGGCCAAACCCGGGGACGGGTCCTTAGGAGGCCCCCAAACTTGGGTCCCCCCCCCCCTTTCATTGTCCACAGCCTGGTCCTCCTGACTAAAATTCAAATTTACTGTTTCCTCCCCCGGGCCCACAGCTTTGCCCTTGCTCGACCAGCCATCCCTTTCAAAAACTTGGTCCCCCTTGAACAAAACCCGCCCAAACCCAAGGGACCCCAAACCCCTTTTATTTGGGACTCTGACTTGTCTAGTTTTTAGTTTAAATCTTTAAAAACCCCAGCACAAAACCCACTGTGGTAGTCCTTTGTTTGGGAGTACAGAACGGCAAATCACAAAAACTTTTTGTCCTTGATCCCACCGCTCTGCCACCAAATTCCCTTTTTTTAGGGGGAAAAAAAGCCCCAGTCCGCCCCGCCCATTTGAGGGGCGACGGGCCCGACCTTGGGGGTATTTTCGACTTTAAAAGGGTGCCCCCTAGGGGTGCCCCAAAGTCAGGCCCGATACCCGTTCCAATTTTTTAACCCCTGGGCCACACGGGGGCCCCGGGGGACAAAAAAAAGCTGCCCCAGGTTTTTTCTCGTTTTGGTTTTAAGAAACCCATCCATTAAAACCCACCCTTTTAAAAAAGGGCCAGGTACCCAACCTTTTGGGGAGCCAAAATATTTTAAGGGCCCGTTCTTTGGCTGTGAGGCCGATGATCAAGAAAAGACTAACCCCAGATTAAAGTTTATAGATTTAATTGCCCTTTTAGGGCACACTAGACAAATATATTTTTAAAAGGGAAAATAAATATTCAGGTAAAGTCCCGAGGGGCCCCAAACAATTCTGGGTTACAGACAAAAGGGGATTCAAATGGGTTTAAAAAAACCCTTTTTGGGGGGGCTTTGGGTTTGGGGCCCCATGGGGGGGGGGGGGTTTTTTGTGGCCTGGTGCTGTGTATGGGTGCTCCTGGAAATCTCTTAATAACCCCCCCCCCTTGAAACAACGGTGGGGCCAACCTGGGCCCCTGCTTATAACTGTGAAAGGGGGGAGCCCACATGGCAGCCCCCCCACACGCCCCTACACACCCCCCGGGGCGGTTCTAAAAAAAATCCTCCCAGAGGTCATGCAGTTTTTTGATACAAACCAAAAAATTTACCCTAACACGGCGGGGCATTTCCCCCGAACCGAGCCCGGGGGTTTAAACCCTTAAAACCGACTGGACCCCACCCGACCAAAGGGTAACCCGACATCCCCATCTTGGGAAATCCCGGGTTTCCCGTTCTGGATATCTCGGTCCCCAGGCGCCCCAGAAAACCCCCAGATTGGTGGCTATTTTGGGGGGGGAGTTTCATATTTTGGGGATATAACTCGCCTGGACCAGTTATAGTGGTCCCCCCCAAAAAATTTGAAAAAATCGGAGACGGGCCCCCCTTTGGGTTTTTTTAAATTTAAGTCTTTAAGCTTGGGAGTTTTTGGGGAAACATATGTCTTGGGGGTAATTAAAGGGAAAAGAGGGGTTTTTTTGAAAGGGACCACATTTTCCCTGCTGTGGGGGAACATCCCATGGAAGAATTTAAAAATGGGTCTTTGGGTGTGCTGATTAATATATAAATTGAGCTTTCCCCGGGGGTCCTGTGAGATCTGACGATGAGGGTGGAGAGAGGGCCCATTTTGATCCCAAATTTTTTTCACAAATTCCTTTCCTACTGGGGGGCCTATAAAATTATACTTAATAAAAGGGGCAAATGTACCTACCTACTGAGGACCCACAAACCTACTACTGGGATTCATATAGCTACCTAATAGGGACTTATTTACTTCCCTACTTTACTGAGCAGACCTATATACCTTTCTACCTACTGGGGGCCTACATACTTAACTACCTATTGAGGGAGCCTGTACACCTACATACTGAGGGGCCTATAAAGCTATCTAATGGAGTACTAAATACCTCTCTTTCTACTGAGGGGTCCTATATACCTACCTATTTAGGGGACCTATATACCTACCTACTGAGGATAACTATAATCAACTTCCAGGTTCAAAAGCTTTTCATACCTATTGGGGGCCTATTACCACCTATGAGGGGACCACAACCTACCCAATTGAGACAATATCCCCTACCAAACCCGGGGACTTATATACCTGCTAACTGTGGGAACCTATATACCTACCTACCTACCTACTGAGGAGCCTATATACTTACCTACCTACTAACTTACCTTCTAAGCGGTCCTATATACCTACCTACCAATGGGGCCTACAAACCTACCTACTGATGATCATATAAACCTATCCAGCTACTGAGAGGGCTTATATATCTATCAATCTATGGAGGGGGCCAATAAAACTTCCTAATTACCAGGGGCCCTACCTATAAATGTACCAGTTGCCTTACTACAACAGGAGCCACCTTCCTACCTGTAAGGAGTCCTAAAAACCTAGCTAGCTACTGAAGAGCCTACTAACCTTCTTATATTATAGAGACCTATTTTTAAGCAGATAAACTTAAAACTTAGCACTTAAAGCAAATAAAATCTCTCTTATCTCCTGACCTCAGGTAATTCAAAAGAGGATTGTACAGTAATTAGTAAAAGTCTTCATTTAGCTTTCCCGACATGTTGAAAGCTAATCATTGTAGTGAGAAAATCTCTTAAAACTCTTGACTCTCTATTCTTAAACTCTCTATGCCTTACTGCTTTGACCACTCTGCTACTAAGAGATATTTATTGTTCTAGCTTCCAATCTGAAATGTAAATTAATATATACTAGTAAAACACTGGTATAATTAAAGATGTAGCCAAAGTGTGACTGTAGCAAAAAGTATCCGGCATAGACAACTTACTGCAGTGAGATCTCAGAAGCCTTTGAAAAATGTCAATATAAATTTTTCTACATCTGTATGCTGATTATATTTAATTTTCTCACAACAATATTGGCTTTTTTCCATATTGTTGTGATGTTTATTGGTACAAAAGTGACAAGAAAAGCAGCAATATTTATTGTTGCTATTGGATTGTTTTTATAACAGATATGGATGTAGCAGAGTTTATCTTGACTGCAATATCATGGCTTTCTGTATTATCTCTGCTTAGATCACAAAGAAAACCATTAAAAATTAGTTAACATTCTGTACTGTGATATTATCGTGCATTATCTGTCAAGTTAATCTTTGCTGCATCTGTAGCTGTCATTTAGACTATGTTTACATCTATATCAAAGGTTTGCAGTTTCTGGCAAGAAAAATGGAAGAAATAATGTGGCACGCTGCACTATTTTTGCATTAAAATGATGGACACCGTGATAGAAAACTTATAGTCCCCATTCTCGGCAATGGGGTCCATCGGTAGCGGTTGGTGTCCATCATGTAAAAGTTTTGGCAGCACCTATGCTGTGAAGGCTCTGAGCAGAACCTTTGATGCAGATGTGAATGTTTAGTTAACAATAAAGTAATAGCTTATCTAGAAGATTATCTATTGATTTTAACTGTTTTGAGGCTGTTGCTCTTGTCACTGCAAAAAAGAAACCATAGGATAGAGAAATGACAATATCTCGGTAACTAAAACAAAACAATTACCAAACGTTTACTACTACATTGCCTTCTTTTTTTACTAATATTGTAGATGGCAAATTTTAAAATCTAGGTTGAAATCTTCTACAAGGAAATAATACATCTGTCTGGTTTGTATGCATTAGGCAACATAAAGTGATTGTGCGAAAAGCCATCTTGTAAGAGAAAATAAATCTCCAAATGGTTTTAGACCCAGCATCAATTTTATGTTCGTAAATTATAAAAATCAGATCAAGGCAACAAGGATTTATGGACACACACAAGATAAATCCAAGCAGCAGTCAAAAGACTTTATGCATAATGTTTCAGAACTTGTCTTGTGTTAAAATGTAACCCAACTGACCAGATGAAAGCAGAAAGAAAGAATTATTCTTTAGGATTGTCAGAAGAGAAATGACTTTTGTTGAAAAATGCCCAGGTGAACAAGTAGCATGGACTGTTTGCTGTAGGGATAGACCACAACTCATGAACGCATGCCTCATCAATATAAGGAAGAATTTCAGTTGGTATTTAAAGTATTCTAAGGCAATCTTTAACATTGTCACAAAGAAGTGAATGTACTCGCCTCACAACATAAGTCAATCACTGATTGTAATTGCAATGAAAAATCTGAGATGTTTAAAGGGCTCTCAGGAGACTCAATAGATATCAAGGAACTTTCTGACCTCCCAGCAAAGGAGTCATGCTGTGTCAGGGTTATTTTTATATTAGGTATAATGTAGCCAGCAAATGAACCTTGCGGTTTTAGTACCCAATTATTTAGAGGACAGGATAGTTCAAATATCTCATATTTCTCTTCTAGGTTATATTTTATAATATAATGATACAGTATATCAAAGAACAGGAATATGTCTGTGTTGCGGTTGGGTTAAAGACAGACATGTAATTTGTGGAACAAATTCATTTTTCCAGCCTCCATGGACAGCAGGACATCTATTTCATTGTAGTACTCTTTCATTCATCCTATTGTATTTCTGCAGCTTACAATCAAGCACATCAATAGAGAAGCAGATGGATATTTATTGCCTAAAATAAATGAGAAAATAAAAATTTTTGTTCCATTTCTAAGAAAATGGTGTGGAGAAAGACAAATGTGCTCAGCATATATATTTTCATATATACAGGTTGATTGAAAAAGGCTGGTGCCTGTGCGCAAGATCTGAGGTTAACATAACATTAGTAGTATATGCCCGATAACTGAAAATCACAGCAAAACTGGATTATTGCTCATACCAACCAGTCACAGCACAGCTTTCATTTTAATAAGCCAATGTAATATGAAAGAAGGTGATCCAGCTTCCCATAGAAGCATTATTTATTGAGCATCCAGAGAGTAATTCCTTAGCAGCGATGTTGAAGCAAGAAAAAGCTTTTTGTGTGTTGGAATTTGCAAAACTGGTGACAGCACAGCAAAACTTTAAGAATAAATCTGGTAAATGTGCTTTGCATAGAAACTGTATTTTGCATTGCGTGAAGCAATAAGAAACCACTGGGTGTTTATGTCATTGGAAAAGTCCAGGCCACCCAGAGACTTCAGAAGAGACAGCTGATACCAGATTGAAACTCTACCAGACTGTTCGATTGGCTGTGACAGAAACAACGATGCATCGGTTATAACTTCCTATGTCTTCTTTCTGTGAGGCTACATCAAGAACTCTGTATCTGCCCTGTCTCTCCTCCGCCCCACAGCCACAGGATCTAAACAACCTGAGACAACACAGCACTAAAACAGTGGAGTCCATCTCCGAGGATATGCTGGATAGAAATGGAATACCACCTAAACATCTGCTCTCTCACCATTGGAAATCACATTAGTAGTCTACATATAAATCTTGGATAGATAGTATGTTCTCTCAGTTATGAATACCAAGGCTATCTGTTTGCACCATCCGTTTTGAATCACTCTGTATTATGCCACACACACGTGTATCATTTTGATGCATTTGATGAAACTGTTGAGTTTTCTTTTGTAATTTAAAATCTTGAATTATTGTGTTCATATGGACAAAATTAGAAAGGTTTTTTAGGAATGAGGCCTTTGAAGACTAAAATGATTGTCAGTTTCAATACTCAGATGAGCCTAAGGGTATATTTACACATCGTGTTTTATCCGTTTTTAGATCTGTGTTTCGGACCCTAAACAGACCCAAACACGCATCTAACAATGTGCAGTGTTTTACAGTGCTTTCCTTGTAAAAAACGCATCGCATTCAGACTAGTGATCGCAGATATGTGTTTACATGCATCTTTCTGATGTGTCTTTCAGATTCATTCAAAGAATTGTCATGTCAATTCTCGATGCAGCAGGCGCCGTATTTAAAACTATAAGGTGCGTTCCTGCTGCAGCCAAAACAAAGCCAAACACGAACCTGTGTGTTGGATGCGTTTAGGATGCGATTTACGCAGGTCTTACAGATGTTTTCATCGGATCCAAAAGCAGATCCAACATGCTGTGTGAACATACCCTAAAACGTTTAAAAGATCTATAAGTTTTCACTCTGTTATGGTGATTATTGTGTTGTAAACAAACAAAAGTTTCCAAACTAAAGTAGAGCATATGCTTTCTTTTATATGTGTCTTTTTATATGTATTTCTATGTATGCAATGACTTATATATAAATATATACTGGTTAACTTGGGGTAAGCAGTGAACTGTGGAAGAGAGACTGTGCAATACCTTCCTTCAAGTTAACTGCAAAATATAGGTACTGAGTAATGTTTGATACTAACCATTTGCCTCCTATTACAGAAAACGCCATACAATCATGTGAACAATTACTTAACATTTGACAGTTTGGTTATTGTACTCTTTGCTGCGGTTTCTTCAGGGTATATTCACACAGTGTCTTGAATACATTTTTGCAATACGTAAAACTTATTACGTTAAGCACATCCAAAAACGTACCACAAAGTGTGGTACAAAAACATTTCTCTATTGTTTGTATGGGCTTTTCAATTCGTAAAACAGAAAAAGAATTGACATGTCTGTTCTTTGAACACATCCAATTAACACAATACAATAAACTAGGTAAAACACATATCATCTGAATGACGATACATATTTTACATTGAAATCAATGTAATCACAGAGGCACATTGTAAAATACGTTCTGGGGTCCATTTTTCGGTATGAGAAAAGTACCCCGAAAATGTATTTAATAAATGCTGCGTGAACATACCTTTGCAGATTAGCAACATGGTAACAGGTTGCCCGTGTGTGCCTAGACCTCTATTCTGAAGTCAGGTAGGGTTGCATGGGGGGTGCCTAAGGATTTGGTAACCTAGTTGCATGTGACTCTCCATGCTCACATAAAATGTGACATGTAGTTTGTGGCAGTGATAGTGGCCAAGGTGTTCCTGACCTGTCTATGACAAGCAGTACAGGTGTAGTAGAGACCAGCATTCATAAGTAGTGCAAAGTCACAAGAGATGCAGAGAGTGAACTGTTGCTGCAGCGAGAAACAAGTCCTGACAAGCAGGCTGCCAACTGGGCCATGGAGACAAATGGTGCCATGCTGTTGTCATGGTTGAATCACAGACAGGCACAAACTGTGAGGGAGGTGGTAAGAGGGCAGCAATATAAGACTTTTCTACTGAAAGATACCTCACTGTGAGCTCAAGACACAGGAGACGAGATGTTAGTGGGAGCATGTGTTAGCAGCTGGTGATTGACAGCTATTGGACAGAAGACCTGTGTGCAGGAATGCAACATAAGAATGAGGTCTACTGGTATGGTGCAGAGACCGTGTTATAACATGTCTTTGGTACAAGGACTAGTGCTGAGACTGTGACACTGTACAGTTGACTCAAGGTTCAAAATTGAAGACTGTGAACCATGATGCCCCTGGTTCAGGGGACAAGAGACTGGGATAATCTCTTTATTTTTAAAGTTGTTATTGAAATTATATATATAAACTCTAAAAAACAAGAGCATATGGAGGTTCTTGTTATTTAGAGAGATTTAATAATCTAGAGATCCAGGATATACCATAATGTCCTGTATTGTCCATGGAATCAAGGACAAGTCATGTGGGAGAGCTGCTCAAGCAAATAGAATATCCTTCAGATATTTATGTCCTCACTGTAGATTAATATTTGATGCAACCTGATCCACAACTCATATGAAATCATGTGTGAAAGGGTTGAACAGTTGTAGTAATGTTGCAATGGTTAACCCCTTGTGTTCAGGATGGCAGTGGTTGGCAAGGGATACAGTGATGACTGACTCACTAAGAATATTGTATATTTATAGACTGTTGCTTGCAAACTCAGGAACACTTTATTCAGATCAGGCACTTTAAGCTCAGTGGTTATAAGCACAACATATATACAAGTTCCTGTGAACAGATGGTTCTCACTTGAGGGCATAAACTTAAGAGCTATGTCTGGGGCACCTGAGTTCATAGTCTTCAATTGACCCTTGAGCCAACTGTATTTCTATCTATGTATTTATTGTGGCAAAGCGACACATGTTCCTGCAATTAGATGGAGTAATGCAAGAGACCTGCAAGCTAAATGTTACCAAGGTTTCTTAGCCTGGGAGGAGGGGGGGGGGGGGTAGGTGCCATTTGTATATGTTGTCAGTCACAGTAAGAGGTTGGCATCCTTTTTTTTTTTTTTTTTTTTTGTAGTTAGTATGGCTGTTTCAGTCAATCTGGGGTGGCTTTTATTGGGAGTAGGCAACGTGTTGGGTCGGTGCCTACTCCCCATGTTCTAGGACAGCATTTGTTAGACCTCTGGAGACCTATTAATAGCCTGCTACTTCAGGTGATCAGGAGGGCATGGTCTACAAGCAGTGTAGCTGAAAAGAGGCTCTGACCCCCAGAGGCTTAAGAGAAGCTGGAACCTAGTCAGAGACTGGGTAAAAGTGTAAGAAAGAGTTTTGTGGGTCTGAACATTAGGTCCAGACCACCGATAGAAATGGTCTATTATTTTGTTTAGTTAGTGGCTAGATGGAGAAGGTTTTGTTTGTATTTTACTTTTACTTTTGTCTGCCTCAATAAAGCTTGCTGAGGCTTTTCAAAGAGTTTTCTGGTGTCAGAGTGTTAGTCTTCCAATGCTGTGTACCAAAGACGATGATCGGGTGAGCTAAGTAACCCTCCCCCATGACAATCTAAGATGGCGACTAAACCCGAGTGAGGTGCCACATATGGTGGAGGATGCAGGAATTATTTGCACAAAATGGACAAGTGTGGAACAATTGAATTAGTGTCATGTTGGCTCAAAGTGGTGCCTGAAGTTGTGCATGCAAAGTACATAGTGCTGCATTGGACGGCTGCATGTTAGCTCTGTATGATAATAGTTGTTTCTAAAAGAGATAGACACACCTGTATACAGACTGTTGCTGTGTTGGAAGACTGCCTCCGTGCAGAAGAAGAGTGTCTCTGGAGAGACAGGGGATGCATCCCCAGTACAGAGACTGTGTGGGCGCTGGCCTTGTGGTGTTAAAGTGACTGTTGCCAGTGGTGGAAATATTTTTTTTGTGGGCCATGAGGAGTTTGGCAAAATACCTCACAG
>JAODAL010064924.1:0-18472 GCA_025379985.1 Phyllomedusa bahiana
TAGAACAAGGGGGATCCTGTACGTCTTGGGAAACAAAAGTTTTACAAAACATAAAAAGGGATTTTTTTCTGAAGAGCATGGAATTGGAATTCTCTCCCAGAGGGCTTGTCATGGTGAATTCAATAACCGATTCAAAAAAGGGTTTGGATGCATTTCTGGGGTAATAATTTAACAAGTTATAGTGACTGGGGATTCAGGAGGGGGGTCTTTTGATCCAGGGATTTTTTATTGCCAAATTTGGGGCGGGAAAGGGGAATTTTTTCCCCTAAAATGGGGGACAATTGGCTTCTCCCTCATTGGGGGGTTTTTCCCTTTCCCTTGGATCAACCCCTTCCCCACACAGGCTGAATAGATGGAAAGATTGTTTTTTTTTAGCCTTAAAAACTATAAAAACTATGAAACTTTGCCTTGCTTAATACCCTTATTTTCCTGATTTTTTTACATTAGCTATGCCAGGAGCTGATTGGCAAGCCCCTGGCCGAGCTTGCGTTGTTTGCATTTTTTGAGGGGGGCCAATGAAGGGGTTTTGAAGGGAGGGGGAGAGCAGGATGCTACTGGGTGACCGGGTTTGCTGTACGAGAATCCGTGGTGTAATGTAATTAAGTCAGCTCTGTGCTCTTGTCACCCCTTCTCCCTCCTCTGAACAGTCCCTGTTTCTTTAAAATTACAACGCTCGTCTTCCTAGTAGTAAGGCTGCCTGCCCTTCTAATTAATTTTTTTCTCCTGAGCAGTAAGAGGAAAAAAACACAAAACCAGTATGCTTGTGCACAATACAGTTTCCCTCTGTGGTTTACCCAAATATGTTTGTCAATACAGAGCCCGAGACTGATATCAGCCTCGGGGCAGATGGGAGGTGGAGCGTGACATCCGGAGGAGGCATTGTTTTTTTAAACAAGGAACACAACCCCTTTTTTTCAAGGGTTTTTGGGACGCTCAGCCGTTGGTAAGGAAATCACTTTTTGGGAAAACCCCTTTTTAAATGTATAAAGGTACAGTGGCTGGAAATAAGAGAAGTCATTTGAATGTGTCAGTGATAGAAACTTGGATGGGGTTTTGGGGGGGCCACAGGTCCCACAAAACCGGCGGCTGGCTCTGTGTATTTTTAGATAAAAAGGGGGGACAAAAATAATGTAGAAAAATTTTAAAATACAATTCCCCGAACAAAATTTCAGGGTTTTTTAATGAAAAAAATTTGTTTTAGATTCTTTTTTATTTTTAAAAATATTTTATAGAGATATTTTTATATTTTTGGGGATATTAATATTTTTTTAAAATTTTTTTGGAAAACATTTTTTATTAAATTTAAATTATTTAATTTTATAGAGTTTGATAATTATGATAAATCACTTTTTATTATTGCACTGGTGGAAGGTGAGAAATATTGGACCTTTTTTTCCCTTACAGCAAATCCAGCTCCACTGCGACTCCTCAGGCTCAGGCAGAGCACATTGACATAGGTCTGCCTGTCCGAGCAGTAATGCGCCTGGTTCTGCCGAACCCCCTTCATATATGTGTCTAATATTACGAGTGTAGTGCGACGCCCCCAGGGTACCCCCGGACGCCCCCTCATGTTAGGCGCATTAGAAAGTGTCGAGTCTTGCGAACAATGCGCCAACACATTCATTAGGTGCAATAGACATCGTAGCTGCTCACTTAGGCTATGTTCACACGGCTGATTTGGGGACGGATTTAGGCTGTATTGCATGCCGTACTGCGCTGCAATACGGCTGAAATCCGTCCCAGGCATTACGGTAATCCACAGTTCTCATAGAGAACTATGGACTCCGTCACTCCTCCCCGCTCGGCGAATACGCCGGGCGGGGAGAAAGTTAAATGTACATTATCCAGTCGGGATACTCGCCGTAGATAATGGATGTCTATGGGGCCGGCGAGCCCCCGCCCCGCCCCGTACACACGCCGAAATCCGTCCCGCAATTACGGCGTGTTTAAGCCATGTGAACATCGCCTTAGGCGCATTTGACACCAGAGAAGGGAGAAAAACCCGATCATACAGGTCTCCCTAAATGTCAGGTTTTTTGTCCTTTTTTAAAGATAAAAACATTATCTACTTTTTAAAACTTTCTCTGCAGCGCCATTTTCCATGACCAAGAATTTTTTTTTTGTTTTTTAACCTATAGACCTGAGTGAGGGCTCATTTTTTGCAGGCTGCGGGGTAGTTTCTATCGGTGTCATTTTGGGATACAGGCGACTTTTTGATCAGTTTTTATTCAAATTTTTTGGGAATTTTTTTCTTCCATGGTGTTCACTGTACAAAATACATAATGTTATATTCCACGGATGCGGCAATACCAAGTATGTGTGATTTTTTTGGTTTTGTTTGTAAAATTGCAAAACTGTATTTTTTTTTTACATTATAAACTTTTTTTTAACTTGTCTCTTGTACCTGTAGTCCCACCCGGGGGACTGAAAGGGATTTGCAGCCTCACTAGAGGGTGTGATAGCTTGTACACTGTTCTGCATTATATATAGTAATGCACAAGAGTGTATAAAGATGGCTCTTCTGTGATAGCCTACAGCAGGAAGTAATAGGAGCAGTAACATGGCAGGCTGTATTAGGATTCTGGCCACCATAGCAATGCTCGTCACCAAACAACCTCATTGCGGTGGGGGAAGGGAGCATTGGGCAACGGAACGGTGCACAGATCACCTCATTCATTTAGATGCTGTTACCGAAATCACTGCGGCCTCTAAAGAGTTTTGGGTTTTGGAACATTCCCGACTCATATTTTTTCTCTAAACCCTCAAAGCTCTGACCCTAACACTATCTATATAATTAAAGGGGGTTATCCAGAAGTTTAAAGACTTCATTAAACACTATAAACAGATACACTTTTTCAGTGAAACTTCCTGCTTGTGGGAGCATTACTAGTTCTACCGCAGCTCTTTCCTACAACTCCGACTGCATCGCAATCTAGAACTTCCTTCCACAGTTACTACTGCTAGGGTCTATGTGCTGACATTAGTGTGTATCCCCCCCAGCTCTGTACTTTGTCATGATAATAGTTAGGACTCATGAGTCACTATGTAAACTGTACATTTTCATGACAGCAGTACACATCCCCCCAGCTCTGTTCTGCTGTCTTTGCTCCCATTACTACGTTTTTCCAGAGGGACTCATAGATAAACAGCTCCTCCTCCCCTGTAAAACTACAGGCTGGCAAGAGTGAATGCAGCCAGGTCGTTCTTTGCTCACTATAGGGGAGTGTTCCTGAGCTGAGCCCAGTTTCAAAGCACACCCACTGAGTGTGATATACTGTTCAGTGAGGCCATGTGATCAATGAACGTCACAGGGTTTGCAGAGGATAGGGGGAAGAGGAGGACGAGGCTCTTTGCCTGGTTCTGCACAGCAGGACAGGTCAATATTTTTTATAAGTATGGTCACAAAGTTGAATATAATACAGTTGGGAGCCCTATGACAAATAAAAGATAGTCCCGGAGAACCCCCTTAATACAATCTCTCACATTATCCCTAATCCTTACTTACCTGGCCTTAGGATGAGGATAGTCTTGTACTGTATTTTAGAGGTTAATTTAACATTCCCAAAACCCCCAGTTCCTCCTTGCTCCTAATGTCCGGTCTGACTTCTGGACTGACGTCACCTTGTTGTGGTGTCACGTCCAGTCGATGTCACTAACAATAGTTGAATTGGAGTGATACTGGGAGAAATGAGGTGATACCAGACTGGAGATGAAGGTGCACTGGGAGTGAGGAGGGAAAGGGGACGTCAGGGAGTCGTAAGATAACCCCAAAATCTTTTAAATAACCCTTAGCATAAGCCCTGTTTGGGGTCAGTGATGGTGTAAGGGGTCTGAATTGCTTTTTGCCAATATTTGTCAAATATTCAATTCAGGCAGAGCCCTATGATGAGCTCACCGAGTGTAAGGAATATCAGAGGTCCATTGCTCTTGTTCCGGTTGCCGTGTATTGTATCTTTAATACATGCAGTTTGCGTAATGGACCTTATGGGGCTTTGTGATGGGGGTTTCTCCAGTCAGGGCTTGGTGTAAGAGACACTGAACGCCTGTGCATGATGCTGAGAGCTGGCGAGTGTGCCGAGCCGGTGGACCGCCAATCCCCGCCAGCTCTGCTAGTGAGTAAGACTCTTCTGGAGATGCTGATGTGCGAGTTGATGCACCTGGGTTACTTTCGATGGGTATAGACAATCCTATTGTGCTCTGCTGCAATCCAAAAGCGAGTAAGGTTTGTGAGACAACTAATGCCACTTTCAGAAAGTTCTTGTGATCATTGGGAGCTGTCCTGATATCCTGTATTGGTTGTATTGTATATGACCATTGCCAGGAACTTTCATTGTGAACTCTTCAAGCATTGTACTATATATAGTGCACAGCTGTGCCTTTGGGGGTGACCATGGGCTTGAGCCTATATTGGTTGAGATCTTTAGGTGTTTTTGCACCACCCTGTGCGTTTATGTATCTAGCTGAGCCTGTGAGGGTGACCATGAACTTCAGCCCATATGACGGTGAGGTAATTAGAAGTTTCTGCACCATCCTATGAGTCCTGTTTTTCCAGCTGAGCCTGTGAGGGTGACCATGAACTTCAGCCCATATGGGAGTGAAGTGGTTGGGAGTTTTTGCACCATCCTATGTGTCTATGTTTCTAGCTGTGCCTCTGGGGGTGTCCATGGGATTACGCCTATATTGGGTGTGGTGGTGGGGAGTTTTTGCACCTTGTTGTGTGTTCTTGTTTCTAGCTGTGCCTGTGAGGGGGACCATGAACTTCACCCCATATAGGTGTGAGGTGGTTGGGAGTTTTTGCACCATGTTGTGTGTCCATGTTTCTAGCCGTGCCGTTAAGAGTGTCCATTGGCTTGAGCCTATATGGGGTGAAGTGGTTGGGAGGTTGGATCTTTTTGCACCATCTTATGTGTCCTTGTTTCTAGCTGTGCTTGTGGGGGGGTGACCATGGGTTTGAACTTATATGGGGTGAAGTGGTTGGATCTTTTTGAACCATCCTATGAGCCTGTGAGGTTGGGAGTTTTTGCACCATCCTATGTGTCCTTTTTTCTAGCTGTGCTGTTCTTAGCCTGGACCTCAAGTGATCCCCATCTCGCCTGCACTTCCTGCACTTCACAGTACAACAGATTAACTTTTCAGGAGTCTGAGTCTGGGAAAGTTTGGAGGAAGCATTCTCTTTCAAGCCTATAATGACTAGTGCCATGCAGAGGTCTGAGGGGTCACTTCTCCATAAATGAAGCTTGTGATGAAAGATTCCACATCTGCAGCCGAAGTGTCCAGATGTCACTTATCCTCCCGAGGACGCTTTACACTTCACTATTTCTGTATTGCAAATTAGATCCTAAAGGCAAAACTCTGCAGTTATTGTACAGCTCTCCACATGGTCCATTACCAGCCCATCAATGCCGCCCTCCCAGGATTTCCCAGCTCTGTGCTGACACTAGAATTCATGAGCAAAATGAAGATGATTTCTTTAACCATTTCCTAGTGTTACCCACAATGTATTCCTGGATACAGTGGTGCAATTACAAGGGGTGTAGAGGCTACACTGTGGAGGTCTGTAGGGGGCTAAGAGGTTCACTAGCATCCCTGTGCCTCATGTGAGGACACCAGAACTAGAAGGGTATGATACCTTATTACAGATCTAGCAATGGGGCCATAAGTTGTTTGTCTGTCTGTATGGATATAACACGGGGGGTTGAATTCCCAACATAAAATTCGACCCTGGAGATTCTATTTCCATCAGAAACCATCAAATCTTCTTGCTCTACATCGGGCCTGCACAACACACGCCCCGGGGGCCATAAAATGGACTCCAATTTTACCAGTTGGTGGGAGGCTCAGCGGTGGCACCGAGTCAACCGGTTATGATAAATCCAGATATTATTGATGGGATCTACAACATTAAAAGAGTAGATGAGATTATGGAGGAGATCAGATCAACCAACCCAGTGGAACAAAGGACCAGAATCCGAGCTCGGACGACAGATGCAAATTCTCTTTTATTCCACAGGTTCATAGAATCGCTGATCGAGTGGAAAATATTGTGTAGAATTCGAAGATTCTCGGATGGGATCCAGTGATTGGCCCCAGTCTCTCTAAAACTATTATACTGCCAAACTGGTCACAAGGTGGCTTAAGGAGAACCAAGTCAATGTTTTGGAGCGGCCATCACAAAGCCATGATCTCATCCTATCGGAAATTTATGGGCAAAGCTGAAAAGGCCGGTGCGAGCAAGAGACCACAAACTGGCACCCAGTTGTGGAAGGGCCCTCCCAGACTTTTGAGAGCTGGGGATCAGACGTTGAAGTAGTGGGAACCAACAATCCACTAATGGAGAAGCTTGTGGAAGGATCCAGAACGTTTGACCCAAGTCCTACAGCTTAAGGGCAAACCCAACAAACACTAATGAAATGGAGGAAACTTCTGACTTTACAGAAAATAGTAAAAATGCCTTAAAAATTCTCCCTCTCATTATTCTGCATTTGGCAAATAGAAATAATGTTGGTTCCTAATTGACCTAAAACGGGGAAGGTTTATTCTGATTTCATGTCAGAGAGAAAAACCTGCAGATGGGGCTTTATATAGAGGGGAGGGAGAAACCTGCAGATGGGGCTTTATATAGAGGGGAGAAACCTGCAGATGGGGCTTTATATAGAGGGGAGAAAAACCTGCAGATGGGGCTTTATATAGAGGGGAGGGAGAAACCTGCAGATGGGGCTGTATATAGAGGGGAGGGAGAAACCTGCAGATGGGGCTTTATATAGAGGGGAGGGAGACTGCTGGGTTCAACTGTAAATACAAAAAGACCTTTAATACAAATAAAACACAATTTAATAATAAAAAATAACGTAATAATACAATTGGTCTCCGTCCATTAAAAAGAAAAGTCCACAGCTGCTAGCACCAAGGTTGATTTGGAATAATTGTGTGTGTGGGGGTGTAGGGAGGGGGGGGAGGTATGGATCACAAACAGTCTCAGCAAAGATATTGAGATGGAATCAGGTCTTAGAGGGAACGTCCAATGGAAAAAAAGGATTGTGAATAATTTCTCTCTTGTAGATCCTCGTCTGTGGCTCCCTACAGTTCTTCATTAGATGTTTGATAACAGGAAGCTCAGTGGTTCTGTATCTCCACAAACAGATTTATGTCCAGCCCAGGAGATCGGGTGAACAAGAGGATTTTGCTTTTTCTTCAGGGCAGCCTTTGACTTCACATCTATTTAATCCTGCCCCTCAAGACTTTTAATATAAGATAGGAAGCAAGAGGAGTGCACAATTAGGAAACAGATTTGTGTTGAGCCGAGAGGATCAGGTAACTAAAGTGGTGGGGCTTTTCAGGTTAGGATTTAAAGCCGCATCTGATTGGTCCTGCCTTTCAATACCTTTAACATAAGATTAGAAGCAGGAGGAGTGCACTAGAACTTCAGTAGATCTGTTTCCACAAGTAGTAAACAGGTTTGTGTTGAGCCCACGGAATCAGGTGAACAATTGGTGTAGCTATTCCAGGTAGGATTTGAATCTGCACCCCTTTGGTCCTGCCTTTCAAGAACTTTAACATAAGATTGGAAGCAGGAAGAGTGCACTAGAAGCTCAGTAAATGCACTTGGTGTCCACAAAAATGTTATTTAGTAAAAACAGGTTTTGTGTCTGAGACAGGGGGGAATTAACAGAAAAATTGTTGAGACCAATGGTTGTAGCTATTCCAGGTAGGTAGACTTTGAACCGGCTGCACCCTTTTTGTCCCTAGGGCCTCCCCAAACCTTTAACTAGATTGGAACGCCAAGAAGGAGTGCACTAGAAGCTCAGTAAATCTGTGTCCACAAGTATTAAACAGGTTTGTGTTGAGCCCATGGGATCAGGTGAACAATTGGTGTAGCTATTCCAAGTAGGATTTGAATCTGCAACCCTTTGGTCCTGCCTCTCAAGACCTTTAACATGAGATAGGGAGCAGGAAGAGTGCACTAGATACTCGGTAGATCTGTGTCCAGAACAAGTTTGTGTTAAGCCCAGGGAATCAGGTGATCAAAGTGGTTTGGCTTTTCAGGGCATTGTTTGAATCCGCAGCAAAAGTGGTCCTTCTAAGGTTTTTCACATGAGGGAGGAAACGGGGCTACACTGAGAGGGAGGGAAGAAGATATAACCACCCAGCAAAGGATCCCGAGGCTCAAAGGGAAACTGTTATCTAACAGAAACAAACAGGACAATAATAATAAAATTACTATAATTATAATTAATTATTTTCTGTCACATTTAATTGTCATATTTTTGGCTCATATTTTATGATCCCTCTTACCCAAGCTGCTTTTGCCACACCAGGCCTAGCCTATAGGGGACAAAGGGAACCCCTGGTGGGGCCCTGGGCATAATGGGAACCTGAGAGTAGCAGGTTTTTTGTCGTCTGCATTAGCCAGATTATATTCCTTCTTGTGGATGAACTGTTTATACGCTCGGATTGGTTCCTGGCCTGACTGTAAGGTAACAGGTCATCATGATACTTTCATTGATTAGACCCAAGTGATCATGTGACTTCATATAATGAATGAACAGTTTGTTACCTCTGATTGGTTCCTGCTCATCACCTGACTGTACAGTCATGGGTCATCATTATGCTTTTTCTTTATTGGACTCATGTGATCAAGTGAGTTCATATTATGAACACATCTTCCCCTCTTTTCAGTATGAATGGAGCAATTCTGACCTCTGATTGGATGACCATCCCCCATGTGACAGGAGCCGCTTCATTCTTTTCCAGGGCATTGTATCTATTCCGGATTTCTTGGTCTCTGATTGGTCAGTCTCATTTATACGTCTGGAATTAGCACTTTCCGACTGTATTTCACTAATTCGAGTGTTTCGTTCTCTCTTTTTTAGCTGTGGGGGCTCATTACCGTCATTTTTTAGGTAGCAGCCTGGTAGCTGTCATAGTTTTATGGATATTATTGACTGTATTTATGGTATATATAAAAGTTCTACACGATGGATGTTCCTTAATCATGTGTTGAGGCAATGAATCCCGTGACAGCTGGATACACAATGAAATATATTGTAGTTATATGGATTTGGCTGTGATCATATAAACGTCCTTCTCTACTTAGTAATTTATATAAAATTCATTACTTTAGTTTTCTGTGAAATTTATCAGTGATGTATATTCAGTGATGTATATTCAGTGTGGGACTAGGTGCTGGAGTCCACCAGTGGAGATGATTCTTGGGGCCAACCAGTGGTGTTTATTCTTGTGGTTGACCAGTTTCGTTTATTCTAGTGGGCAATAATTGGAGTTAATACTTTGGAACTTATAGTGGAGTTGATTTTTGGGGCCCAACTTTGGAGTTGGTGTTTGAGGCCAATCAATGGGGTTTATTCATTGGGCCCACCACGGGAGTTGGCTGTTGTGGTTCACCAGTGGAGCTGATTCGTGGGCCCCACTAATGGAGTTGTTTCTTGGGGACCACCAGTTTAGTTAACTCTAGTGGCCCACCAATGTAGTTAATTCTTGGGACTCAATAGTGGAGTTGATTCATGGGGCCCATCAGTGGAGTTGATTCTTCGGGCCCACCTATGGAGTTGTTTCTTGGGGATCACTAGTTTAGTTGACTCTTGGGGCCCACCAATATAGTTAATTCTTGGGACTCAATAGTGGAGTTGATTCTTGGGATCGCCAGTGGAGTTGATTCTTGGGACCCACCAGTGGAGATGATTCTTGGGGCCCAACAGTGGAGTTGATTCTTGGAGCCCACCAGTGGAGATGATTCTTGGGGCCACCAGTGGAGAGGATTTTTGGAGCCACCAGTGGAGAGGATTTTTGGAGCCACCAGTGGAGATGATTCTTGGAGCCACAAGTGGAGGTGATTCTTGGGGTCCACCAGTGGAGCTGACTCTTGAGGCCCACCAGTGGAGATGATTCTTGGAGCCACCAGTGGAGATGATTCTTATGGCCCACCAGTGGAGATGATTCTTGGAGCCACCAGTGGAGATGATTCTTGGGGCCCACCAGTGGAGATGATCCTCGGGGCCAACCAGTGGAGTTGACTCTTGGGGCCCACCAGTGGAGATGATTTTTGGGACCAACCAGTGGAGATCATTCGTGGGGCCCATTCTACAGCTACTGTACGTGACTCTTGCTTTCTGTTTCTCTTTTTCTGCCTTTATGCTTGAAAAGCAGCCCCAGGCCTACTATTCCCAGGGGCCCAGCTTGCCTTGAGTCCCACAGGTGGTTTCCTCTGGTCCCTGTGTGCCAGTCTGTGTATATTCACATATGGTGGGATTGTAGTTTTTGCAATAAATAGATTATATGGCAAAATTAGGAGGCTGCCCCTCGATGAAGGTGACACATTGGACCTTTGGACAACCTGAACAGGAAGTGGGAGCCTGAAGCTGCAGAACCACCCGAAGGCTGAACAGGAAGTTGAAGTCTATATAAATAGTGAGTGCAGCTCTGTTCGTAACTCAGGATCAGATAATTAATGTAATTACAGTGTATGTTTCCTATTTATCATCCCAGTTACTTGAGAATCCATCTGTGATCACGAGTTTTAGAGCCATTGATTCACACTGGAGAATCACAGACTGGACATTTTTTTCAAATCCCAATACATTTTTGATGATTTACATATGGCCTATAAATAATAAAGGATCGGGCTGCGCTCACTTTCACTGCGGGATCGGGCGCCGGGCGCTGCATTATGTCCAATTCGGGCAGCAAGACTTTTTCTTCCTCCCGTGACCTCTCTGCCCAGTTAAAATTGTCAGTTTCTAAAGTTGAGACTTTATTTTTCGTTCCTGGGATTAAATGTCCATTAATGTGTCAGATTTTTCAGCCAAGTTTCCTTCATAAATAATTTTCTGGCAGGTGAAATTCATCTGCGGCGCCGATCAAAATGATTTTAATATAATTATCCATCAAACTGTAAATCCAGAGTTCTCAGATTTATTAAATCAATTTTCTTTACTCCTGTTCTAATATAAAATATATATTATAAGTGTGATCACGAGCGCCCGGAATTCTCTATTATTCTGCAGCTTTTCATTACAGGGATCAGGGCCAAATTCAGAGCGGTCTCTACCCCCGTAGAGAGCTTCGCTATTCACCTTGCAGTGCTTCGATAATATATCTTAATAGGGGACAGAGATATTCACACAAAAAACTTTGGGTGCCGTCACACATAGAGTTACATGACAAGTATCTGGCGGTACACAGCCACCACTAGGGGGAGCTCTCTGTATGCAGAACTGTATACATATAATTTTTTTTAAAGTTCTTCTATGTATATGATTCCCTGGTTTTGTCTCTCTCTGAGTTCCCCTCTGTGGGCCCTGTTTCTTCTTCCAGGCCAGCTATAGCTTGAGAGATGTAAGTCTTATCAGAAGGACCTAAAAGGTGTAAGTGTTATCAGCAGGACCTGAGAAGTGTGACGAAAACTGGAACCCCACCAGTGCAGAAAAAGATCAACCCATTAACCTTTCATGTATTGATCTTGTCACTGCCTCGCCCTAGTCTAATATTATATATATTTTTCCAGAGAACAATAGAACGATCATTCTGTCATTACCTACTATATGTAGAGAGATAAGCAGCAGCTGCAGTAAAGTGACATTGGTCTGCCTGGCCATTCAGGAGTTTTAGTCTTATATTAGTACAGCTGTTTAACCCCTTAGACTCTGTGGTGATCCCGGTGTCTAATTGGATGAGAAATGGTGCTGTGCACCGCTCCTCATTGCAAACAGTACCACTGCCAAGGCAGTGCGTCCTCCTGCTGCCCTCCTCACCTGGGGCAGATACAATAATTACCTTCTACCACACCCCTATGATTCGCCCAATGTATGTGATGACTGATTTAGTTCCCTGACTGGCATTAAAAGATGAGTATCTCATTACTAATACTATTATTATTCATTTTATAGCGCCATCTATTCCAGGGAGCTGCACATATTGAAGGTGTTAAGGCCAGAACAAGTACAATAATAGCACTAGATGACCAAATAACTGGTATACAAGTAGAGAGGACCCTGCCCGCAAGAGTGGACAATCTACAAGGGAGGAGACAGAAGGTAAGGTATGAAGATGTATGTAGGGACAGCTGGAGGATTGTGTGGTGGAGGCAGAGAGGTAGCAGAGAGTGGGATGGGTTGTGGCAGTGAAGTCCAGAATATGGGGGAAGTACGGGAGAAATCCTAGAGACGGCAGGAGCAGAGCAGAGAAGAAGGTGATGTGATGTCGACAGCAGGTGTACCATCTCCAGGAAGAAAGGCTTTCAGTCATGGCAGGTGGTGACAGATCTGGTTATATGGAGATAGCTGAGGGCTTGTTGTTACCTCAGGAGACCAAGAAGAATTGTAGTTTTGAATTGAATTTTTTTACCTTTTGGAGGTTCCATAATGTCAGAAATCAATCTTATTTCCCTCAGTGCAGTAGTACATAGACACAACTGGCACTCGCCCTATTTTATGACCCCTCTTACCCAAGCTACTTGGGCCTGGCCCATAAAGGGCAATGGGAACCCGTGGGCAGTCCCTTGGCATAGTGGGCCCCTTAGAATAGCAGGCCTTGGGATGTTTTACAGGTAGAAAGGTAGAGAAAGAGAGGTAGAAAGTAAGAGGCATGTGCAGTATGTGCAGTCATGTAGAGATGCTGTAGAGTGGGCCCCAAGAATCAACTCTACT
This sequence comes from Phyllomedusa bahiana, assembly GCA_025379985.1. Classification (NCBI taxonomy): domain Eukaryota; kingdom Metazoa; phylum Chordata; class Amphibia; order Anura; family Hylidae; genus Phyllomedusa; species Phyllomedusa bahiana. The sequence continues at coordinate 12,663 of JAODAL010064924.1, forward strand.
TGTGGGTCGCACAAATTGACTCCACTTTTGGTCTTTAAGAATCAGCTCCACTAGTGGGCAACAAGAATCAATTCCACTATTGATCCCCAAGAATCAATTCCACTATTGATCCCCAAGAATCAAGTCCACTGGTGGGCCCCAAGAAACAGTTCAACTGATGGGCCCCAAAACTAAAGTCCATTGGTGGGCCTCAAATATCAACTTCACAGTTGGGCCTCAAATATCAACTTCACAGTTGGGCCTCAAATATCAACTTCACAGTTGGGCCCCAAGAAACAACTCAACTGTTGGGCCCCAAGAAACAACTTCACTAGTAGGCCCCAGGAATCAACTTCACTGCTGGTCCCCAAAGACCAACTTCACTAATGTGGGCCCCTAGAATCAACGCAACTGGTGAGCCACAAGAAACAACTCCACAGGTGTTCCCCAAGATCAACTCCACTAGTAAGCCCCAAGAATCAACTCCACTGGTGGACCCCAAGAATCAACTCTACTGATGCGCTCCGAGAATAAACTCCACTGGTGATCCCCAAGAATCAATTCTACTGGTGGGCCCCAGGATCAACTCCACTGGTGGACCCCAAGAATCTACTCCACTGTTGGGTCCTAAAAATCTGTTTAACTGGTGGGCTCTAAAACTCAACTCCACTGGTGGGCTTAAAGAATCACTTCAACTGATGGGCCCCAAAACTCAAGTCCACTGGTGGGCCTCCAACATCAACTTCACTATTGGGTACCAAGAACTAGCTACACTGTTGGACCCCAGGAATAAACTCCACTAGCGGACCCCAAGAATCAGTTTAACTGGTGGTCCCCAAGACTCAAGTCCAATGGTGGGCCCAATTAACTTCACTGATGGGCCCAAGAATCATCTCCACTGGTGAACCCCAAGAATCATCTCCGCTGGTGAACCCCAAGAATCATCTCCACTGGTGGCCCCAAGAATCATCTCCACTGGTGGGCCCCCTTATGAATCAATTATATTTACTATCTTACCATAGCCAAACTTAAACTCTATCCGTTCTCAATCTATAAAGCACTAAAACTTAACTTTTATTATATATATAACACTTAACCTCGATATACACTATTTTAAAAACCTGATTTCTAACCTCTCAATTTGTCCCTTTCTAATTGTGAAGGAATAACTCCTTTTCTATTATCAAGTCTGGTGGAACACCACCTATTAACAGGGGAACCCTATATATACAGTGATTTGCTAACTCCAAAAAGGAATCCAAAACATCTTACTTAGGCAGTCATCCCTAATCTGATGGACATAAAACATATAAGGTTTCCTTGTGAGACCCTCTGCAGCGGGTAACACAGTAGAAAGAGGTAGAAAATCACAAATTAAAATGTCATGCCTGACCTCCCCAACATGTTTCACCAGCTAACTGGCTTCATCAGTGGACAGAGGCCTGATGTATATGACTGCCCAAGTAAGATGTTTTGGATTCCTTTTTGGAGTTAGCAAATCACTGTATATATATAGGGTTTCCCTACTAAAAGGTGGTGTTTCACCAGACTTGAAAGAGTTATTCCTTCAAAATTAGAAAGGGACAAATTGAGAGGTTAGAAATCAGGTTTTTAAAATCGTGTGTATCGAGGTTAAGTGTTATATATATAATAAAAGTTAAGTTTTAGTGCTTTATAGATTGAGAACTGATAGAGTTTAAGTTTGCCTACGGCAAACTTAATATGGTAAATATAGTTATTAAAGGTCACTCTTTGTTGTCTTGCTAGATTCCCATTTTTTGTTAGACTATTCCCCATGAGTCAAGTCCCCTGGTGGGCCCCAAGAATCATCTCCACTGGTGAGCCCCAAGGACCATCTCCACTGGTGAGCCCCAAGGACCATCTCCAGTGGTGGCCCCAAGGACCATCTCTACTGGTGAGCCCCAAGGACCATCTCCACTGGTGAGCCCCAAGGACCATCTCCACTGGTGAGCCCCAAGGACCATCTCCACTGGTGAGCCCCAAGGACCATCTCCACTGGTGGGCCCTAAGCACTCAAGTTCAACCCTGATGGGATGTGTAAAAAGTGTAAGAAAACATAATAATTTTGGGGTCCGCCATGTAGCCCATGTTCCCTTAATTCTTTTTAATGTTGGACTCCAAATTGTGACCAAAACAGTTTTCTTCTTTCAGCAAGAAGCAAAGTTTAACAAACAAAAAGAACTTATTTCAATCACGTTATAATTCTTTCTTTTACTCATGAAACTAAAACTTTTGAGAAGTTTTGAAAATGAAAGAAATGTTTTTTTTATACAATTCAATCCAATTAAAAATGTTCCTGATGGATGGAGGCGAGGGAATAGTAACAAGGTTTGTTTCCCATCTGGGAGTAACGAAAGGATGCCAAGAAGAAGAGGAAAAAGACACAACATCACCTGTGGCGGCAGCAGGTGTGTCATCTCCTGGATACAGGCCCCTCAGCAGCGGGAATACACAGGTGATGCTGAGTTTTGTAGTACAGGCTCAGCCACGGATCTGATGATCAATCAGAAGACAGAACTGAAAGGCGAGAAATTGGGAAAACATTGGTGCATTGCTTCACACAAGAAAGGCTTGTAATAAATAGTTAGACAAGGATCTTTTCTTAACCCGGTAGACAAGACGCCCATCTGAAAGGGCGCCAAAATGAAGCAAAAATATATGTATACAGTCTCCAGACTTACACCCCATGGTGCACAGTCTCCAGATTCACACCCCATGAAGCAGTCATAAGACTTCCACCCAACAAAGCACAGACTGACCCTACATAGAGCACAGTCTCAAGGCTTCCACCCAACAGGGCACAGTCTCCAGACTTCCACCCAATGGAGCACAGATTGACTCTATATAGAGCACAGTCTCTAGACTTACACCCCACAGAGCACAGTCTTCAGACTTACACCCCAGGGAGAGCAGTCTTCAGACATACACCCCACAGAGCACAGTCTCCAGACTTACACCCCACGGATCACAGACTGACTCTACATAGAGCACAGTCTCCAGACTTACACCCCACAGAGCACAGTCTTCAGACTTACACCCCAGGGAGAGCATTCTTCAGACATACACCCCACTGAGCACAGTCTCGATATCATTAGGATATGACATCAAAGTCTGTTCGGTGCAAGTCCCACTCCGGGAATCCGTACCTCTCTTAGGAACAGATGATTCTTGGAGCACAGTGGAGTGAATTTGGGTCAAAGGTGGAGTTGATTCTTGTGTCTCACTTGCAGAGTTGATTATGGGCCCACCAGTGGAGTTGATTTGGGCTCACGTAGGTTAATTCTTGGGGCTCATCACTAGAGATGATTATTAGGGCCCACCAGTGGAGTTGTTTTTGGGGTCCACCAGTGGAGTTGAATTTGGGGCACAGTGGAGATGATCTCGGGCTCACCGGTGGAGATGATTCTTAGGGTTCACTAGTGGAGATTATTCTTGGAATCCACCAGTGGAGATGATTCTCAGGGCCCACCAGTGAAGTTGATTCTTGAGCTCCACCAGTAGAGCTGATTCTTAGGGCTCACACATGGATTTGATTTTGGGGCCCACCAGTGGAGTTGATTTTGGTTCCCCAGTGAGTGATTCTTAGGTCCATCATGGATTTATTCTTGGATCCCACCAGTGAGTTTTCTTGGCTCCACCAGTGAGCTGATTCTTGGGCTCACCATGGTTGATTCTTGGGGCCCACCATTGGAGTTGATTTTGGGGTTCACCAATAGAGTTGATTTTGGGGTCCATCACTGGATTTGATTCTTGGGGCCCACCAGTGGAGTTAATTTTGGGGTCCACCAGTGGAGTTGATTCTTGGGGTATACCAGTGGCTTTGATTCTTGGGGCCTCACAGTGGATTTGTTTCTTGGGGCCACCAGTGGAGTTGATTCTTGGGGCCACCAGTGGAGTTGATTATTGAGGCCACCAGTGGAGTTAATTCTTGGGGCCCCACAGTGGAGTTGATTATTTGGCCATCAGTGAAGTTGATTCTTGGGGCCACCAGTAAAGTTGATTCATGGGTCCACCAGTGGAATTGATTATTGGTGCTCACCAGTAGAGTTGATTCATGGGGCCCACTAGTGGAGTTGATTCTTGGGGTCTACCATGGGTGATTCTTGGGCTCACCATAGAGTTGATTTTGGGCCCACATGGAGTTGTTTTTTGGGGCATCAGTAGGAGTTGATTCTTGGGAGCTCACCACTGAGTTGATTCTTGGGGCACCAGTGGAGTTGATTTTGGGGGTCACCAGTGGAGTGATTCTTGGGCCACCACTGAGTTGATTATTGGGGCCCACCAGTGGAGTTGATTTTGGGGTTCACCAGTGGAGCTGATTCTTTGGGCCCACCACTGGATTTAATTCTTGGGGCCCACCCGTGGAGTTGATTTTGGGGTTCACCAGTGGAGTTGATTTTGGGGTCCATCACAGGATTTGATTCTTGGGGCCCACCAGTGGAGTTAATTTTGGGGTCCACCAGTGGAGTTAATTCTTGGGGCCCCACAGTGGAGTTGATTCTTGGGGCCCCACAGTGGAGTTGATTCTTGGAGCCCCGCATGGGAGTTGATTCTTGGGGCCATCAGTGGAGTTGATTCTTGGGGCCACCAGTAAAGTTGATTCTTGGGGCCCACCAGTGGAGTTGATTCTTGGTTGAGAGTTGATTCATGGGGCCCACAGTGGAGTTGATTTGGGGCCACAACTAGTTGATTCTTGGGGCCACCGTGGTGATTCTTGGGCCACCAGTGGAGTTGATTCTTGATGCTCACCAGTAGAGTTGATTCATGGGGCCCACCAGTGGAGTTGATTCTTGGGGTCTACCAGTGGTGATGATTCTTGGGTCTCAGCACTAGAGTTGATTATTGGGGCCCACCAGTGGAGTGGAATTTGGGGTCCACCAGTGGAGTTGATTCTGGGGCCCACCATTGAAGTTATTCTTGGGCCAGGTGGAGATGATTTTGGTCACTCAGTGGAGATTATTTTGGACTCACACTGAGAGTGATTCTGGGCCACCAGTGGAGTTGATTTTGGGGTTCACCAGTGGAGCTGATTCTTGGGGCCCACCACTGGATTTGATTCTTGGGGCCCACCAGTGGAGTTGATTTTGGGGTTCACCAGTGGAGTTGATTTTGGGGTCCATCACTGGATTTGATTCTTGGGGCCCACCAGTGGAGTTAATTTTGGGTCCACATGGAGTGTTCTTGGGTCTAGAGTTTGTCTTGGGGCCCACAGTGGAGTTGATTTTGTGGTTCACCAGTGGAGTTTGATTTTGGGTCCATCAGTGGAGTTTGATTCTTTGGGCCACACTGGAGTTGATTTTGGGGCCCACCAGTGGAGTTGATTCTTGGGTCCCCCTAGTGGGTTGATTCTTGGGCCACCAGTGGAATTATTCTTGGGGCCAGGTGAGAGTTGATTCTTGGGTCCATCAGTGGAGATTGATTATTGGGCTCACAGTAAGTTGATTTTTTGGGCCCCCAGTGAAGTTGATTTTGGGGCCCACAGTGGAGTTGATTCTTGGGCCCACCACTGGAGCTGATTCTTGGGCCACCAGTGGAGTTGATTCTTGGTCACCAGTGGAGTTGATTATGGGGTCCCACATGGAGTTGATTCTGTGGTCCCACCAGTGAGTTAATTTTGGGTCTCACCATGAGTTGATTCTTGGGGCACCAGTGGAGTTGTTCTTTGGGGCTCCCACTAGTGGATTGATTCTTGGGGCCACCATGAGTTGTTTCTTGGGGCCACAGTGGAGTTGATTCTTGGGCCACCAGTGGAGTTAATTTTGGGCCCCACAGTGAGTTGATTCTTGGGGCCCACATGGATTGTTTGGGTA
>JAODAL010064925.1:0-18471 GCA_025379985.1 Phyllomedusa bahiana
TTCTGTAGGACTTTTCTCAGGGTTAGTCCCCAATTGATCCTATAAAAAAAATTGGGCCTTTTCTGTTTTAATGCCCAGAAGAGAAAAGGGGGGGGAGATTTCGATCGGGTTTTGTGGTTTTTGCGGAAAATTTTTGGGGAAATTCGTCTAAAGAAATCTCTAGTTTTACCTGCCCTTGACAAAGCCCTACTGATCTTTATCGGGGCAAGGGAGGAGGGTTTTTTAAAGCCCCCTCGTTAGGATCTTAGGGAAGATTTCGATTTCCGATTTTAAAGTAAGGAGATCGGTCTTTTATTTTGGTAATCTGGCCAGTGGGTTTCCCGGGTTTCCCCGGGAAATTCTTAAAATATATTGGGGCATAAAATTTTTCCCCTTGGGGGGGGATGGTTTTTAATTTTTGGGAATTTAAAAAAAAAGCGATCAGAGGAGGGGTTAAGATGTTGCCAAAAAGTTTAAAATTTTTCCATTGGAAGGGGCCCAAATCGGCCCAGGGGACTTAATTTACTTTTCAATTGTTGATAGTTTTTTTTCAATTTCTCCCGGAGAAATTTGGGGAGATTGGGGGGCACGATAGGCCCCCCCCAGGGTTTGGGAAAAGGGGGGGGAAAATTTTCCCCTTTTTAAAAAAGTAAATCGGTGTGCCTTTTCTTGACTGGGGGGGATACTCCAATATAAAATTATACTTAAAATTTTGATACTAGGGTAGCAGGCCTTAAGAAAAAAATTGTACATTTTTTTTTAATAATGAAAATTTGGTTTAAAAAAATTTTATTATTTAATTTGCAGACTTCCCACATCGTTTTACCTTGGGGGAAAACCCCCTTTTAAAATATTTGTGCCAATTAAAGGTAAAAATTTTTTAAAATATAAAAAAAATCTTGATCTTAATGTTTGTTTTTATTTCTTCTTTTAATTTTCATTGTGTTAAAATTTTTTTCCCCTGAAAGTTTTTTTAATTTTGGAAACATAATAAAAGTTTAAAATTCTGAAAAAAAAATGGAATGAAAAAACAAATGCATTTTAAAGGCTTGAAAAACCCAAAGGCAATTTAAATTTTCCCTTTTAAAGGGGAGTGGGTTCATTTTCGCCATGTCATTTAAGAAAATTTTTTTAAAAGGGGGGGGGCCGTGTCCTAGGAGGGAAGTGTAAAAGGACGTGCCGTCTCTGGCCCCAAAAATCCCCCCTCGCTTATTGGTGGCTTTTTTTCTAACAGGGGGGAAAAAGCAAAGAAAAAGGGGGGGGCCCCGAAGTCCTCCCCCCGGACCCTATCCCCCCAAAGGGTTTGGTTTCGGGGGCGTTCTTTCCCCGGGGCCAAAACCCCCCCAAACCCTTTCCGGGTGCGCAGGGCCCAAGAATAAAACAAAATGGCGGGGGGCCCCAAGGGCCTGGACCCCGGGCAACGCGATCTCCAGCGCCCCCTACCTAAAGGAATGCTCCCTCCCAAAACCAGGGAGGAAACCCCCTTTCTCGGGCCCTCTCCATTGCTCCCCCGGTCCCGTTTCCATCTCCCGGGGGCCCCCGGGGGTCAGTGGCCGAGCAGAGACCCCCGGGGCCCCGGGCGCGGAATCAGAAAAGATGGCGCCCCAGCTTCCTCATCACCCGCGGGGGGAACCCCCGGCCTCCCCATTTTCAGCGCAAAAAGCCCCCGGAAAAACCCTAAAAGGGGACCCCCCCCCGGGTTTTGAAGGTAAAGTCCTTGCCTCCCTCCCACACGAAAATTGCTAGAAACCCGGACCCGACGCACCCCCCTTTACCCCCGGCATCCAGCGTGCGGCCCCAGGGGACACAGGGGGGGGCCCTGCCTCACGGCCATGCCACCCCCGGGCCCCCCAAGAAGGGAAAAAAAGGGGCTATGGGGCCCCAAAAACCCCTGCTCAAAATTCCAAAAGGGATAAACCAGTCCCCATCGGGCCTTTCAGCCCTTTGCCCCCACCCCCTCACGGGATGAAAAAAAGGCTGTTTTCCCTTTTAACACCCTGCAAGGACCCATGCAGTGATCCCCTCGGGGGAAAGATCTTGCAGCTTCTTTCCCAAAATGAAGGGGGACCTGCTGAAAATTTGATCCCAAATTTTGAGCCCCCGGGGGACCTCAGGCTGCATCGAAAACCCTTCGGGCCAAGACCAACAAACCCCAAAAAAACCCAGGGGACCTCGCTCAGCTCCTACACTTTCCCAGGGCAGAAAACCCCATTTTCCTTTCCGGCCCCCCCCCTGTTTTTACCCCCAAGGGGCCCCTGGCTTACCCCCATTCATTCCCTCAAAACACCCTCCCCGCAAAGGGTTTCTATGGTTTCTTCAGGGGAAAGGCCCCCCGTTTAAATGGCCCCACAGTTGGGTCCAGCCGGAAAACCCACGTTTCGGTTTTCCCTTTCCCAAAACATTTGGAGGAAAACCCTGTTCGGGGAAAAACCCATTAATCTCCGGTTTCCCCCCCCAAGTCCGTCCTGTGCCTTGAGGGGGCCCGGGGCCCGAGCCCCGCATCGCTCCATGGGCCCTTTAATCCCTTTCCCCACACAATCAAGGAAAGCAATGTCCACACCCCAGTTTAACCCGCCCATGGGAATCAGGGAAAAAAAGAAAAAAAACCAATTTATCTCTCTCTGCTTGATGTTTTGGGCCGGTTTTCCTTTACCATCCAGATCTAAATCTTTCACCCTTTACCCTATCAATTTTTGGGGGAATTTGAAAAAGCGAGAAACTGTCTATTTTCCGTTTCTAAACTCCCCTTTCACTCGGTCCCAAAGGTGTCTCCCCGGGAAACCAAACACAGCAGTCAAAACCTCATTGCCCCATTCAGGCTTTGAAATTTTCCTCTGTACCCCCAACCCAATCTTTTTAATTTTTTTCGCTTTAAAAACCCAAGACAAATTCCCCAAAACCTAGAGAACAGGAGTAGGCCCCAACAATATTAAAATTTTCGGGGCCCTTTCCCCCGGAGCCGTTACATCCAAGGAAATTTTTCCCGGTCCTTATAACAATTTTTTTAATGACCTACTTGACAGAGCCCCTCTTGCTCCTTTTTGAGATTGAAAAAAAAGCCCATAGGGAAACTCCGCCCTTTCCGGTGCTGGACCCAAAAAAACCCAAAAAAATGAAAATTTAGGTAGGGGCCCACTTCTATCAGGTGAAAGACAAACATTCTCGCTGTGCCTTTAAAAGAAAAGAAGATTTTTAAAGGATTTTCCCCTTTACTACTGTCCAAGCCCTATGGGAACCCATATTTTGGGCCCCAAAAGAGCGGCCAAAAACCCTTTTTTTTTTGGCTTTTTTTAAAACAGGGGGGAAAAATATCCCAATCTTTGGGGTTTCCCCCATTCGCCTTTTCATTCGTGGGAAAGAAAAGGGCCGTATCCCCACCCCGACCCCCTGAAAATTTTCCCTTCTGTAACTCCAAGGACTGCAAAAACCCGATGTCGTCCTGCCCCCCGGGCCCCTTTCCCTTGGACTTTACCAGCAGGCCCTCCGGCCCAGGGAATTTGCCAGATCCGCAAGGACTCCCTCCACGGAGAAACAGGCCCCCGAAAAAACCGCACTGACCCCCTCCGCCAACCCCCAAACCCCATTGAGAAAAATTTAGGGGTTTTTAAAACAATCAGTGTACCCTTTTCCCATAGTGTATTTCGTTATTTTTGGAAACACTAATAGGCATTGTTTTTTATTGTACCCTTTTTCTTTTTTTATAGCAGTCTTTGAATGCACCCCCCTGGTTACGGGACTTCCCCGGTTTAGAAGCACCTAGCTGCTTAACATGTCTGCAAAAGCCAGCCATCCATCTTTCTTTTTTTCTTTCTCTCTACATATGGGGTGGTTTGGAAACCCGCAAGTATGTTTTTTGATTTATTCCCCCCCTCATTTAAATCCGCCTGGGCCCAAAAGTAGGTTCCAGTCCCAAATTAAAGGCCCCCCCTCCCGGGGCCATAGGGGATAGTTGACTTTGTTGTAGTCACTGACGTAGTTCCAGCTGCAGGCTCCCCTACCCCTCCCCCCTTCTTTTCTTGCCTGCTTCCTGGTTGTGTGTGTGCAGTGGTTGTAAGTGTGTAACATCTTCCCCTACCCAACCCTCCCTTTTTCTTTGTTTGCCGAGTCCCCCCCCCCCCTTTTTTTTTTTTTTTTTCTTTTTTCTCCCTTTTTAAACCCCAATAAAATTTTTTGGAAGATTTATCCTTTTCCCCATTTAACCCCCAAAGGCCCAATATCCCCAGAAAAAGGTCCCAAATTTTTCTAATTTCCCCCATAAACAAAAAATCAAAATTATCTGTTTTCAAGAGACGCAAAATTTTTTAAAAGGGCCCCGCACCCCCAACATACGTTAAAAAAAAGTTTTTTATACCGATTGGGATTTTTCCAAAATTTTTCCGGGGTCCAAAGGGCCCGGGGGAGTAGCAGTGGCAATCCACAGATCCCAAGCATACCAGGTCCCAAAGGGGATGTTGGACGGACATTTGATGCGGCTATTTTTTTGATTCTTAGGGATTTGAAGGCCAAACCCTTTTCCAAAAGTTGTTAAAAGTATTTGCCCCAAACCTTTGGGCAGGCTGGCTTTTTTGCTAGTTTGGTAAAGAAGCTGATCCCCCTGGTTCGAGGCACGGTAGTTCTATGTGGGGACTTAAATGTCACCCTTGACCCTGCTTTAGACAATTCCTCCGGCAGGTCTTCATTGTCCTATTCTACCATTAAGTCAGTTAAGCGGGCAAGCGCTTTGCTTCAGTTATGTGATGCTTGGAGATTGCAACATCCCAGTGACAGAGGCTTTAGCTTTTACTCACATCCACATAATGCTTATAGTCGTATAGACTATATCTTGGTATCCCATGGTGCCCTCCCCTGGATTTCCGCCACATCTGTGGGCAACATCATCTTATCGGACCACGCTCCTGTTTACTGCTCGCTAAAGTTGCCCTCCTCCTCGAAGCCTGCCTGGTCGTGGCGACTAAACGAGTCCTTGTTGTTAGACTCTCCCTGCATAGCTGACATTTCTCAGGCTATTGCAAATTTTTCGCGGGATCATGTGCACGACACCTCTGCCCCGACAGTTCAATGGGAGGCTCTTAAGTGCGTGGTGCGAGGAGTCTTGATCAGGCATGGCTCGAGGCTGAAGAGGGATAGGGCAGCTAAACTAAGTCTGGCCTTATCCAGGGTCTCCGCACTAGAGCTCCAGCATAAGCGCGCCCTAGCGGCAGACACCTTGCGAGATTTGCTTTCTGCGAGATTAGAGGTAAAACGACTGCTGGAGTTCTCCTGGCGGCGATTCTTACAAGTGGGCCGTAGCCGGCTTTACGAATACAGCAATAAGAGTGGAAGGATGTTAGCAAGGGCCCTGAGACACCGACTGGCCAAATCCCACATACCTCAGATTAGAACCTCCAGTGGCACCTTGGTCCACGCCACGAGTGAGATAAGTAGCACATTTCATGCTTTCTATTCAAAGTTGTACAATCTTGAGCCCTCCCCCTCCTCAGTCACGAGACGGGATTTCCCTGCCCGTCCCCCACCTCCCCCCAACCTGGACTTTGCCGAGTTGGACTCGCCTTTTACTGCTCCAGAGGTATCCTCTGTTATCCTGAGTCTGCCTAGTGGGAAGAGCCCAGGTCCGGATGGATTCACGGACAAATTTTACAAAACTTTCCGAGAAGAGCTAACTCCCCTACTAGTACGAGCCTTTAATTATGTCTCCTCGGACAACCCGTTTCCGGAGACCATAGCGACTCTGCCCTATGCCTTATACCTAAACCAGGAAAAGACCCCTCACTATGTCGCAGCTATAGGCCAATTTCTCTGCTAAACGTAGACCTTAAAATTTACGCAAAATTACTAGCAAATAGATTAAACTCGTGCTCCCCGGACCTCATACACTTGACAGGTGGGATTTTGTGCCGGGTAAAGAGGCGCGAGACAACACTCTGAAAACCCTGGATGTGGTCATCGCGCCCCAGTCCCCTGGGGGTCCCCCTGATGGTCCTAGCCCTAGATGCCGAAAGCCTTTTGACAGAATCTCTTGGCAAGTCCTTAAATCTTCTAACCCTTCGGCATCAGGGCTGGGGCCCACTTTTTTATCTCGAAAAGATCGCCCTCTATCATGCCCCTACTTGTCAGTTAAAAATCAATGGTACCCTCCTCAGACCCGTTTCACAATAGCTAACTGGCACGCACAGGGTTGCCCTCCTGTCCCCTCCTCCTGTATGTTACTAGTAATGGAAAATTACTCTCAGCAATACTAACAACCCGATGTTGCAGAATCAGTATTGGGGGATTGGAACTTAAGTGCCAGCATTTGCGGACGATCTTTTGATAGATTTAACTAACCCAGTACACACTCCCTGCCCCTTATGTCGAATCCGTCATGCATTCGGCGCTGGTACCCAATTTCCAAAATAAATGTTTCCTAAATCGAAGCGCTGAACGTAGGTTTGCCTCCTCCATCTTTCTTAGCCAGCTTAAATCAATTACCCCCTTTATGTGGCCGTCCAAGGCCTATCCTATCTGGGAATCATCATTCCAGCGGCTCTCTCAAGACATTTCGCCCTTAATTTTTGAAGCAGCGCTAAAGCGAATTGCCCAGGACCCTAAATACATGGGTCAAAGGCAATGCTTTGCATGTTCGGACAGGGTCAATGTCCGAAAATGTCCATTTTGGCCTCGTATATTGTACCTACTGCAACGATCCCGCACTACCATTCCAAATTCCTTCTGGCAACGCATGCAACGCCTTTTTCACATCATTCATTTGCGTCCTCCCCGCCCAAGACTCTCCTACCTGCTTGGACAAGACACAAAACACAGGGCGGACTGGGACTTATAACGGACTGTAAGAAATATTTACTAGCCTCAGCTAATTCAGAATGCTTGGACATGTGTGCCGTGATGATAGGAAGCTGGACTCTTACTGCGCGTGCTGCGTCTCCCCTCTCCCTTGCCTCGCTCCCTTGGATCTGACCTCTGCTCCGGAACCGCTACCATCGTCTCCCGTAACCACGTTTAAACACAACACTAACCTTGATCTACTCATCCATGTCGTGTAGTAGTTTAATTGATAGATCGGGAGACCTCTTATGTCAATCACACGGATAACCCATCCTTCTAGCTGGAAATGGACCCTCGTCCCTGCGTTGGAAGACTCCAAGCTCGCCCCTCTGCGTCCTCAATAAGAGTAATGGTGGGAGATAGCTTCAACCGCTCTCACGAGTAGAGGAAAGATCCGTCTTCAGGTCCTCTTCGGCCTTCCAATAAGGCCAACTAAACACTTCCACTCCTCAATTTTGCAACGTGGCTCAACGCCCGAAGGCCCTCACAAAGTTTGAACAATATGTGCCTCCAGCACTCGCCCCCGCTGCCATGCTATCTCCTTGCTTTTATCAGAACTCGCCTGTAGCGTCAATCAATCTTCCACCCTACTGTGCTGCCTGCGAAAAGAGCTTGCAAGCATTTTTCTCCCCACAAGGCGTAAATGCTTCAGCCTTAACCCACAAAGCTGTCATAGCAACCAAAGCTCAGGAAACGATTTTAAGATCTGTCCAGGTGGGTACAAGGTCCCCCACCTGCTACATTCAAATGGTACCACAGCACAGGTCCCTGAGACCGTTGGCGCTGGGAAGCATCTAAAGGAAAATCTTCATGTGTGGTGGGACTGGCCCTTCCCTGACGGCTTCTGGGGCGCAGTATAGAGTCCTCAAGGACATTTCGCGGCCTGTCTATCCAACGACTCCCAAGCAGCCCTCCTATTATGGTCGACCTTAGAGCCACAACCTATAAAAAATCTCTCATGAGACACTTGCTCCAGGCAGCGAAAACCGTGATTCCCAGAAGGTGGAAGTCCTCTGAGCCACCCTCTGTCGAGGACTGGTTTTGGAGTTTCCCATATTTACCATATGGAGGAACTCCTAGCCACTACGGAAGACCAAGCCAGACTATTAGTCGAGAGACGTGCTGCTCCCTGGCGTACAGTTTGTGAATTCTCCCACATTCCGATCCATTTAATGCGTGGACAGGAAGCACTCCTGAATCATAGACTCCTCTACTGCCCATAATTATACTTTAAAATCATTCCTCCTAGCCCCCCCTTTTGCCCCGTCCCCCCCTTTTTTTTTTTTTTTTGTGTGTGCTTGTGGTATGTGTGAGATGTCCGTGGTGTGTGTTTTGGGGTCCGTCTGTATGGCCGGAAACGATACATTCCCTGATTAAGGTTCTAACTCTGGGACCGTTAAAGTCCTTGATGCAGAGGCCATGTACTTATATATATATATTATTTTTGTTGCTGCATGATTAGTATTTAACTTACTTTACCTGTTTGTTTTTTCTTGTTTGATTGATGGATGCATATACAATATTGAACCCGCTGTTCAGGACCCTCCATGTCAGCCTTTATATGGGAATAGAAGTATCCCTTCATCATTTTTTGTCATTTATACTGTGACATGTTGTCGGCTTTACATATTTATTGACGTCATCGTCAGTGTTGATCTTATTTTGATGTGCGCCTGTTGCATGTTCGGACATTTTTATTCTGCATATCTGTGACTTGTCATGACTTATTATTAATAAATATCGTTGAATATGAAAGAAACATGTATGCATGAATACCTTTTGCATAAATGTGCATATAATGTGAATCGTTGGGAACATAGGGCAGTATTATTTAAACATTTAAATGTATAGCAGTAGTATTTGGGCAATCTACAGCAAAATCACTAAAGGACTGAATTATTTATAGGTGTTTTTCAATTATTTCTAAAGCTCGTCAGTTACTCAGGGATAATTGAAAGTAGAAAAAAAAATCAAAATTAACTTTTTTTCTCAGTGCTGCCTGCAGTCCCAGTGATCCTGGCCGATGACGTCACCAGTCTTCACATGACCCTGTAGCTATTCACAGGCCACAGGGGTCTCTTACTGGCTATACGGCAAGTGGCTGCTGTGATTGGCTGCAGCCTCATGTGACCACTGCTTGGGATGTTATCAGCATGCACACTGGGACTGACAGCAGCACTGGACTGATGAGCTTTTTAAAATATTGAAATACCTCTGTCATGATTGTGCCCGACAGACTCCCAACTTTGAGCTCTGGTCACCGGCCACGGCCATCGCGACTTAAAGGGGTTGTCTCGCTACAATGATTGGGTTTTAATTTAAAGATCTTTAAAAAACAAGCAGCTTTGCAATATATGTTCATTACAAATGTCCTACTGATTTTGAGCTAGCCCTGTTAGTATTACTACATCAGCTTCTCAAATCTCTATAGTAGCCGACCTGTTGATCCTTATCTTAGCAGAGAGCCCCTCCCGCACAGAATGCTTCTGGAGGGGGAGGAGGACTCTGGCCTCTGTGTCCTTACTGCCTGGATTAACCCTGTGTGTGCCTGTTTCCTCCTGCTCTCTACACAGATAGATGTGACAGCAGTGACCCTGTCTGTTACTATAATCATGATATGTCTTTGGAACTGTGACTATACTAATACTATAGAGATCAGGGGGCATGTGAATACTTTATGTTCTCCTGTATTAGGGACACATCCTGAGTATAGTAACACTTCCCTTGTTGTTGCTGGAGATGTGGAGACTTGTAAGCTAAGCAGGGGATATAGGAACACTTGCATCCTCTCTGCTCTATTAGCACACCACTTCACCTTCCTCTCTACACTCATAGATCAGCCCTCTCCTGCAACAGACCTAGGCAGGCACACACAGGGTGAACTCTGAGAGCAAACCCCCTCCCCCCCCCCCCCTGTATAGAAGTTACGTAGCTGCCTGTGTGCTGATGGGAGGGGGGAGAGGGAGCAGAAGAGACAGACCAAGAAGCACGCCCCTCAGTTCAACTTACCAGGGACACTGACAGGCTGAAAGCTCGTAATGAGACAACTCCTTTAAGCCCTGGTTTCTCACCTGATATTTGGATTTGTATTCACTAGTGTGAATTGAGTCTTCCTCCCCTGCATGTTAATTGATTCCTGCCAACGGCCATGGCCAGGAATCTTCCAGCACCTTTTTAGTTAACCTGTGTTCCTCTTGATTGAAAGTTTTGTTTCCATATCTGGTTTTGTGTTCTTTCCGGCAATCGCCTCTGTTCTGTGTTCACTAGTGTTGAGCGATTATTATCGACAAAGTTTAAAGGGGTTGTCTCGCTACAATGATTGGGTTTTAATTAAAAGATCTTTAAAAAACAAGCAGCTTTGCAATATATGTTCATTACAAATGTCCTACTGATTTTGAGCTAGCCCTGTTCATAGGAGTGCATCAGCTTCTCAAATTCTATAGCAGCCGACCTGTTGATCCTTATCTTACTGGCTGTCAGGTCTGAATGACTCATCACCTTTGAAGACAGGTCGGAGCAGAGAGCCCCTCCCGCACAGAATGCTTCTGTAGTGTAGGGAGGAGGAGGGAGGACTCTGGCTTCTGCCTGGATTAACCCTGTGTGTGCCTGCTTCCTCCTGCTCTCTACACAGATTGAGCAGAGATTAGGCTGATCAATAGATGTGACAGCAGTGACCTGTTTGTTACTATAATCATGATGTCTGTGGAGCTGTAACTATAATAATACTATACAGATTGTGAACAGTTCATGCTGTGCTGTACTAGGGACACATCCTGAGTAACACTTTGCAGCTTCCCTGCCTCTGTTCTGAGAGGGTTTGTTTGTTGTTGCTGAGATGTGGAGATATGTAAGCTAAGCAGAGGGTATAGGAACACTTGCAGCCCCTCTGTTCTGCTATTAGCAATCATAGACCTCTCTAGGCAGGCACAGGGTTAACTCTGGCAGCAATGCCCCTGCTGTATCGAAGTTACTGGCGGATAGCTGCCTGTGTGCTGAGGGGAGGGGGGAAGAGGGAGGGGGGAAGAGGCAGAGAAGCTAGCACGCCCCTCAATTCAACTCCCATTCACAGACAGAGGCTGAAAGCTATTAATGAGACAACTCCTTTAAATCGGCACGGTATTTACGTTGATCGGATTTTTTAGATCACGCGATAATTTAGGTTAAAATCTGTGCATCATCTATTAATAACGCGCCATTTTCGGCGCTTCCTGTCATTTTGGTGGCCAGCAAATCAGCTTAGAGAATAGAGCAGGGTGAGCTGTGTGTGCGACGTCATGACTGGGATGTGTATGGTTGCGATTGGCTGGAAAAATCACATGACCTCGTTTTACATAGAACAGCCCTTCCTGTTCTGCCTCAGTGTGTGTCAGTGTCTCATAGCAGTAGGACGTGCGCTCTGCCTCTGTCCAAACAGCTCAGCAAACAGCTCAGCGAAATTATTCTATTTGTTCACAGAGACAGCTCTACTTATAGCTGTGAACCTTAGAACTTAGTTAGATTAGAGATTTGCAGATTTTAGGTAGTTAGGCTGAGAATTTTAAAGGAGCACGGGCGAACACAGACAGACAGACAGGATCTTTAAAGGATACTGGATATTGTGCACCCAGGCTTAGTGTAGACATTGCATTGCAATAGCTTTTTATTAACAGTTTTCTGTTGAGGTATTACTTGGATGTTGGGCAGCCTGAACTTAAATTAGGATATAGATCTTTTCTAGTAACTGCAGGTCTATTTGTTAGGTGCAAAACTCCACTTTTATTATCAGTATACATTCCAAATAGCTGTTTTTTTCACTTTTGGTCACTCAAGCTTTGTTGATAGAGGTACCTTTGCAGCAATTTTGTCGTCACCGCAGGTGTATTTTTAGGTGCAAAAAATACCGTTTATTAAACCGATACATTCAGATAGGTGTTTTTTTCAATTGGCGCAGTCCCGGCTTTGTTGATAGAGGTACCTTGCACTTAAATTTGAATCCACAAATTTTTTCGTCACCGCAGGTGTATTTTTTGGGTGCAAAAAATACCGTTTATATTCTGTATACATTTCAATAGGTGTTTTTTTTCAATTTGGGGGCAGTCCAGCTTTGTTGATAGAGGTATCTTGCACTTTAATTTGAATCCAGCAATTTTGTCACACCGTAGTGTATTTTTAGGTGCAAAAAATACGTTTATTATCCGTATACATTTCTCATAGTTTTTTTTTTCTATTTGGCGCAGTCCATCTTTATTCATAGAGGCACCTTGCAATTAAATTTGAATCCAGCAATTTTGTTGTCACCGCAGGTGTATTTTTAGGTGCAAAAAATAAAGATTATAATACTTATACATTTCAGGTAGGTGTTTGTTTTAAATTTGGCGCAGTCCAGCTTTTTTCATAAGGGACCTTGCAATTAAATTTGAATCCAGCAATTTTTTAGTCACCGCAGGGGTATTTTTAGGTGCAAAAAATACCCTTTATTTTCCGTATACATTCAATAGGTGTTTTTTTCAATTTGGGGCAGTCCAGCCTTATTAATAGATGCACCATGCAAATAAAATTTTAATCCAGCAATTTTGTTGTCACCGCAGGTGTATTTTTAGGTGCAAAAAATACCGTTTATTATCGGTATACATTTCAGATAGGTGTTTTTTCAATTTGGCGCAGTCCAGCTTTACTCATAGAGGCACCTTGCAATTAAATTTGAATCCAGCAATTTTGTAGTCACCGCAGGTGTATTTTTAGGTGCAAAAAATTCCGTTTATTATCTGTATACATTTCAGATAGGTGTTTCTTTCAATTTGGCGCAGTCAGGCTTTGTTGATAGAGGTACCTTGCACTTAAATTTGAATCCAGCAATTTTGTCGTCACCGCAGGTGTATTTTTAGGTGCAAAAAATACCCTTTATTATCCGAAAACATTTCAGATAGGTGTTTTTTCAATTTGGCGCAGTCCAGCTTTGTTGATAGAGGTATCTTGCACTTTAATTTGGGAAACCACAATTTTGTCGTCACCGCAGGTGTATTTTTAGGTGCAAAAATACCGTTTATTATCCGTATACATTTCAGATAGGTGTTTTTTTTCAATTGGCGCAGTCAAGCATTGTTGATAGAGGTACCTTGCACTTGAATATCAATACAGCAATTTTTTCGTCACCGCAGGTGTATTTTTAGGTGCAAAAAATACCGTTTATTATCCGTATACATTCCAGATAGGTGTTTTTTTCAAATTTTGGGGCAGTCCAGCTTTATTCCTAGAGGGACCTTGCACTTAAATTTGAATTCAGAAATTTTTTTGTCACCGCAGGTGTAATTTTAGGGGCAAAAAATACCGTTTATTATCCGTATACATTTCAGAAAAGGTGTTTTTTTTCAATTTGGCGCAGTCCAGCTTTATTCATAGAGGCACCTTGCAATTTAAAATTTGAATCAGCAATTTTGTCGTCACCCAGGTGGATTTTTAGGTGCAAAAAATACCCTTTATTATCCGTTTTACATTTCAGATAGGTGTTTTTTTCAATTGGCGCAGTCAGCTTTATTTCCCAGAGGCACCTTGCAATTAAATTTGAATCCAGCAATTTTGTAGTCACCGCAGGTGTATTTTTAAAGGGGCAAAAAATACCGTTATTATCCGTATACATTTCAGATAGCTGTTTTTTTCAATTTGGGGCAGTCCACTTTGTTGATAGAGGTATCTTGCACTTAAATTTGAACCAGCTTTGTTGATAAAAGGGATCTTGCACTTAAATTGAATCCAGCAATTTTGTCGTCACCGCAGGTGTTTTTTTAGGTGCAAAAAATACCGTTTATTATCTGCATACATTTCAGATAGGTGTTTTTTTCAATTTGGCGAAGTCCAGCTGTATTCATAGAGGTACCTTGTACTTAAATTTGAATCCAGCAATTTTGTCGTCACCGCAGGTGTATTTTTAGGTGCAAAAAATACCGTTTATTATCCGTATACATTCCAGATAGCTGTTTTTTTTCACTTTTGGTCACTCAAGCTTTGTTGATAGAGGTACCTTGCACTTAAATTTGAATCCAGCAATTTTGTTGTCACCGCAGGTGTATTTTTAGGTGCAAAAATACCCTTTATCATCCTTATACATTTTAATAGGTGTTTTTTTCAATTTTGCGTAGCCAGCTTTTTTGATAGAGGTACCTTGCACTTAAATTTGAATCCAGCAATTTTTTTCATCACCCTAGGTGTATTTTTAGGTGCAAAAAATACCGTTTATTATCCGTATACATTTCAGATAGGTTTTTTTTTCAATTTGGCGCAGTCCAGCTTTATTCATAGAGGCACCTTGCAATTAAATTTGAATCCAGCAATTTTGTAGTCCCCGCATGTGTATTTTAGGTGCAAAAAATACCGTTTATTATCCGTATACATTTCAGATAGGTTTTTTTTTCAATTTAGCGCATTCCATCTTTATTCAAGAGGCACTTGCATTTAAAATTTTAATCCAGCAATTTTGGGGTCACCGCAGGTTTACTTTTGGTGCAAAAAAATACCGTTATTTTATCCGTATACATTCAGATAGGTGTTTTTTTTCAATTTGCGCAGTCAGCTTTAAATTCCTAGAGGCACTTGCAATTAAATTTGAATCCAGCAATTTTGTAGTCCCCCATGTATTTTAGGTGCAAAAAATACCGTTTATTATCCGTAAAACATTCATATAGCTGTTTTTTTCAATTTGGCGCAGTCCAGCTTTGTTGATAGAGGTATCTTGCACTTAAATTTGAATCCAGCTTTGTTGATAGAGGTATCTTGCACTTAAATTTGAATCCAGCAATGTTGTCGTCACCGCAGGTGTATTTTTAGGTGCAAAAAATACCGTTTATTATCCATATACATTTCAGATAGGTGTTTTTTTCAATTTGGGGCAGTCCAGCTTTATTCATAAAGGCACCTTGACATAATTTGAATCCAGTAACTTTGTTGTCACCGCAGGTGTATTTTTAGGTGCAAAAAATACCGTTTATTATCCATATACATTTCAGGTAGGTGTTTTTTTCAATTTGGCGCAGTCAAGCTTTGTTGATAGAGGTACCTTGCACTTAAATTTGAATCCAGAAATTTTGTCGTCACTGCAGGTGTATTTTTAGGTGCAAAAAATACCGTTTATTATCCGTATGCATTTCAGATAGGTGTTTTTTTCATTTTGGCGCAGTCCAGCTTTGTTGATAGAGGTACCTTGCACTTGAATTTGAATCCAGCAATTTTGTCGTCCCCCGCAGTGTATTTTTAGGTGCAAAAAATACCGTATTATTATCCGTATACATTTCAGATAGGTGTTTTTCAATTTGGCGCAGTCCAGCTTTATTCATAGAGGCACCTTGCAATTAAAATTTTAATTTCCCGCAAATTTGTAGTCACCGCAGGTGTATTTTTAGGTCCAAAAAATTCCGTTTATTATCTGTATACATTTCAGATGGGGTTTCTTTCAATTGGCGCAGTCAGGGTTTGTTGATAAGGTACCTTGCACTTTAAATTTGAATCCAGCAATTTTTTTCGTCAACCGCAGTGTATTTTAGGTGCAAAAAAAACCGTTTATAATCTGTACACATTTCAGATAGGTGTTTTTTTCAAATTTGGGCAGTCCAGCTTGTTGATAGAGGTATCTTGCACTTGAATTTGAATCCAGCAATTTTGTCGTCACCGCAGGTGTATTTTTAGGTGCAAAAAATACCGTTTATTATCCGTATACAATTCAGATAGTTGTTTTTTTTCAATTTGGCGCAGTTCAGCTTTATTCCTAGAGGCACCATGCAATTAAATTTGAATTCAGCAATTTTGTCGTTACCGCAGGTGTATTTGTCGGTGCAAAAAATACCGTTTATTATCCGTATACAGTTCAGATAGGTGTTTTTTCAATTTGGCGCAGTCCACTTTATTCAAAAGAGGGACCTTGCAAAAAATTTGAATCCAGCAATTTTGTAGTCACCGCAGGTGTATTTTTTGGGTCAAAAAAACACCGTTTATTATCCGTATACATTCAGAAAAGCTGTTTTTTTCAATTTGGCGCAGTCAGACTTTGTTGATAGAGGAGCCTTGCACTTAAATTTGAATCCAGCAATTTTGTCATCACCGTAGGTGTATTTTTAGGTGCAAAAAATACCGTTTATTATCCGTATACATTTCAGATAGCTGTTTTTTTCAATTTGGCGCAGTCCAGCTTTGTTGATAGAGGTATCTTGCACTTAAATTTGAATCCAGCTTTGTTGATAGAGGTATCTTGTACTTAAATTTGAATCCAGCAATTTTGTTGTCACCGCAGGTGTATTTTTAGGTGCAAAAATACCGTTTATTATCCGTATACATTTCAGATAGGTGTTTTTTTTCAATTTGGCGCAGTCCAGCTTTATTCATAGAGGCACCTTGCAATTAAATTTGAATCCAGCAATTTTTCGGCACGCAGGTGTATTTTTAGGTGCAAAAAATTCCGTTTATTATCTGTATACATTTCAGATAGTGTTTTTTTTCAATTTTGGGGCAGTCAGGCTTTGTTGATAGAGGTACCTTGCACTTAAATTTTAATCCAGCAATTTTGTCGTCACCGCAGGTGTATTTTTAGGTTAAAAAAAATACCGTTTATTATCCGTATACATTTTAGATCAGTGTTTTTTTCAATTTTTCGCAGTCCAGCTTTGTTGATAGATTTACCTTGCACTTAAATTTGAATCCAGCAATTTTGTCGTCACCGCAGGTGTATTTTTAGGTGCAAAAAATACCGTTTATTATCCGTATACATTCCAGATAGCTGTTTTTTTCACTTTTGGTCACTCAAGCTTTGTTGATAGAGGTACCTTGCATTTAGATTTGAATCCAGTAATTTTTTCGTCACCGCAGGTGTATTTTTAGGTGCAAAAATTACAGTTTATTATCCGTATACATTTCAGATAGGTGTTTTTTTCAAAATTTTGGGGCAGTCCACTTTTATTCAAAAGGCACCTTGCAATTAAATTTGAATCCAGCAATTTTGTCGTCACCGCAGGTGTATTTTTAGGTGCAAAAAATATCGTTTATTATCCGTATACCTTTCAGATAGCTGTTTTTTTCACTTTTGGTCTCTCAAGCTTTGTTGACAGAGGTATCTTGCAATTAGATTTGAATCAAGCAATTTTGTCGCACCGCAGGGGTATTTTTAGGTGCAAAAAATACCCTTTATTATCCGATACATTTCAGATAGGTGTTTTTTCAATTGGGCAGTCCAGCTTTATTCATAGAGGCACCTTGCACTTAAATTTGAATCCAGCAATTTTGTTGTCACCGCAGGTGTAATTTTAGGTGCAAAAAATACCGTTTATTATCCGTATACCAGGGGCGTTGCTAGGGTCCCAAAACATCTGGGGCTCGGGCCCTTAAGTTTTTCTGAGTAGGGCTGGGTGCACACGGAATTTTTTGCGTCTCATTGTGAAATGCGGATGTATTTTTACAAAAGAAAAACCTTTGTATGTAGGCTCAGGAGAAATATAAGTGATTACACTGCAGTTACGTTTAAATGACTTACAGGAGACGCCTCGAAGAGTTGTTCTCTTTTTCTTCTTCTCCATCTGTCCCCCGACGCCATGATGACTTCCCCCCTTCCACAACTCTTCACTGAAAAATTTACAAAACAAACATCTTAGAATCCTCAATTTATCAGCATTTCTCTACAGTTTCCGATCTCTGTACAAAATCCCCATCTATAGTGCCCCAAATGGTAATAATTACCCCCTTATAGGTAAATATTTTCCCCCTATAGCCAGGTAGTTGCCTCCTCTAGCCAGGTTATTACCCCCTAGCCAGGTACTGCCCTCTGTAGCTAGGTTACTGCCCCTTTTAGGCAGTAATATGCCCCCTGTAGCCCGTAATATGCTCCTTGTAGTCAGGTTATTTGCCCCTGTAAAACCAGGTTTTCTGCCCCCCTTTGCCAGTAATATGCCCCATAGCCAGTAATATGCCCCCATGTAGCCAGTGATATGCCCCTCTGTAGCCAGTGATATGCCCCCTGTAGCCAGTGATAAGCCCTCTTAGCCACTTATGCCCCCCCTGTAGCCAGTGATATCCCCCTGTAGCCAGTGATATCCCTCTCTGTAGCCAGTGATATTCCCTCTCTGTAGCCAGTGATATGCCCCTGTAGCCAGTGATATGCCCCCTGTAGTCAGTGATATGCCCCCCTGTAGCCAGTGATATGCCCCCTTACCTAATAAAAAATAAAATAAAAAAACCTACTTACCTCTGCCCCTCCCTCATCCAGGTCCTTAGCTTGAGAACGGTTTTAAGCAGAGTGATGTTATCACGCTACTTATGCCGTCTCGCGGGCCCAGGGCCTCCTCGGGCCGGCAGAGCTGCCGGGTTAAAAGGATCCCAGCGTCGCAGGGGGGTGATGAAAGCGGCGCGTCTCGCCCCCTCGACGCCGATGTGTATGTACAGCGCTTACCAAGCGCCGTACCTCCAGGGGGGAAGACAGGACGGAACGATCCCGTCCTGCCTCCTCCCCGACTCTGACTGCGCGGCCGCTGTGAAATGGCCGTGCAGTCAGAGAGATCGGCGGGCTCCGCCCGCCAGGGCCGTCTTAACAGCATCATGGGCCCCTGGGCAGAGCTGTTCACTAGGCCCCAAACCAACATTTATCAAATTATCTAAGGGTATGTTCACCGTGTAATTGGGGGTGCATTTTTGCGGGGATTTTCACTTTAAATTTAAACA
>JAODAL010064926.1:0-18469 GCA_025379985.1 Phyllomedusa bahiana
TCCCATGATTGTCTAGAAAGAGACTGAGAGGGCAGGGAGAAGCCTCAAATGGAACTTCTCTCCCCGCACCCAACCTAACTTCACTGGGTGTTTACCCGGGAACACCTGCAGCGTTTTGGGTTAAAACACACAGGGCTAGGGATCCACAGGTATTTAATGCTGTACGCTGTTCGGGCAGCATAAAGTAACTGACAGGTTTTCTTTAACCCCTTAAGGACCAGGTGTTTTTTTTGCGTGACACGTTCGTTTTTCCCTCCTCGCCTTCTGAAAGCCATAACTTCTTTATTTTTCCACCTACATAGACACATGAGGGCTTTTATTTTTCGGGACAAGATGTACTTTCTAATGGTGTATTTCGCTATACTATAGAATATACTGGGAAACCGCAAAAAAATTCCAAGTGGGACAAATTGTGAAAAAAAAATGTATTTTCGCCATGTTTGCGGGGGTTATGCTTTTACGGCGTTCAATCTTCGGTAAATATAATAGGTTATTTGTATTCTACAGGTTGTTACGCATCCGGCAATACCAAACATGTAGGGTTTCCGTTATGTTTTGGTACCGTAAAAAAAATTCCAAACATTTTCTATTTTTGAAATTTGCGCCACGGCGCCATTTTGTGCGACCGATAACTTTTTTGTACTAACACCTAAGGACGTCAGTGAGGGGGCATTTTTTGCGGGCTGAAGTGTACTTTTTATCGTTAGCAGTTTGGAATGCATGCGACTTTTTTGGTCATTTTTATTCCATTTTTTGAGTGACGTAAAATGACCAAAAAACGCAATTTTGGCGTTTGGAATTTTTTTTCTTCTACGGTGTTCAGCGTACGGGATAAATGATGTTATATTTGTATAGATCGGACTTTTTCGGACGCGGAGATACCAAATATGTGTAACTTTTTTATTATTTTAATGATTTTATTTGTAAAATGGGGAAAGGGGGGGTGATTTGAACTTTTAATACTTTTTTTTTTTTTTTTGTACTTTAAAACTTTATTTATTTATTTATTTTTTTACTGTGGTACTTGACCACTAGGTGGCGCGATTGTTAATACAACCTAATGCATTGCATAGGCAATGCATTAGGGTGCACAAAGATGGCGGTTTCCCCCCTTCCTGTCTGCGGACGGAAGTGGGGCAAGCCGGCCAGGGTAAGTGACGGGAGCCTTCACAAGGCTCCCCACCACACTGCCCGGTGATCGGATCGGCGCAGCATAGCTGCGCTTATGCCGATCACCGCACCGATCGGTGCGCGGCACCGATCGGCGTTAATTCAGACGCCACGGCCATCTTTGCCGCGGCGCCTGATGGGTAAAACAGCGCCAGCGGGCGGAGCCACCCGCCGGCGCTGTTACTGCCGGGTGTTAGCGGCGATTTGCCGCTAACACCGGCGGCTGTGGGGGGGGGGGTCGCGGAGCGATCCCCCTGCAAACCCCCCTTGGGCGGCCCGGGGGACGTACTCATCGCCGGGGTCGTTAAGGGGTTTAAAGGATGCCGGGTTTTTTTATTAGTTCTCAAAAAAATGCTTTTAGGTACTCTGTAGTGCCAATAACTTTGCTTACCTGCAGCTGCATGCAGGATTTCTGGCTGATGCACTCTGTTAGATCACATGACCTGCACTCCTATTAGCTGAAAAATACTGTGCTTTTGATGCTGACAGGAAGTCTATCTATGACTCCTGGGTCACACAATCATACCCTGTGTTTCAGCTATTCAGAGTGTAGATCATATGATTTAGTGGAGAGTGTGAAACCCGTTTTCAGCGGCAATAAGCAAAATTCTGGCCAAATGTACCTAAAAAGCATTCAAATGAACAAAGGAAAATAAATAAATGGAGTAGTCCTTTAAGGTAAAAAAAATGAAAATTGTTTTCCACAAAAAAAGATTGATGAAAAAAACTATTAATCATAGTAGCAGGCTAATAGAAGAATATGATACATTATACATGAAACAGGCTATAGATCAGGACAAACAGACTTCAGTTGTCACAATACAAATGACCTGTCATGGCCGGCAAAGTTCAATCATCTAAGTTATCAAGCAGGAGGTCAGAGAAGGTAGCAGAGGAGAACCAGGGGCCACATGTATGAAACTGTTTAGGTCTAAAACTCACTCTTTTGCCATAGTAACCTATGGGCAAAAGAGTGAGTTTTAGACCTAAACATGTGACCCCAGGAGCTGTTTCAGAACCAGGAGATCTGGTTCAAAGGTATACAGACATTGGTGGGAGAAGTGGAGGATTGGCTGATTAAATGCCCAAAGTGCCTGGGGACTATGGACGTAAATATAGTCATAACGACTTTTATGGGGCCCAGTCACTCGTTCTTTAGTACAAGAACATTGTTTTATTTTTAAGGGAACAAGTAGTTGGTGGCTTTCTGCTCTTCAGCACTACTATGGGGGTTTCCCAGTGCCGGGTGGTATTTTTTAAACCCTTTTAATGATTGCTGTTTTTTCCCTTTTTTGTTTTTTGTCTTTTTTGGGTGGGGCCCCCACCTTATTTTGCTATGGGGCCCTGTGAATCCTTATTATGCCCTTGCTTGCATCAATTACACCAGCATCAGTGGGGAGACGGGAGCTATTTGCCGCACATAGCAAGCAGCAAAGGGAACATTGGATACAAGCATCTACAGCAAGTGCAGGTTTCTATGTAATAAAATTTTCCGGTAGACAATTACAATTTAAAAATTTTATTAGTTTTTTTTATTTTTTATTATTTTTACTAGTATGAGCGATTACGTCGACTATCGTCATCGGGTCGATAGCGTATGTCAATTATCAAGAATTTCCGATAGTCGATAATAGATTATCGTGAGACTTTAAAGGGTTTATGGGAGAGGAACAACACCTTATTCTTACACCAAACAGGGCTGTAGAAGTGGATTAACCCCAAACGTCAAAGGGGTAGTGCTAATTTTGGCAAAACACTTGGTTATAAAAGTCAAGAAAAAAAGTCCAGACCTTTTATTCCCTGTCTTGTACCACACCAAACCCCTTAAAACCTGATCCCCACAAATTAAAAAATTGCCAGAAGGCAGATGATTTGAACCATCATTTTACTTAAACTGGAATTGACTATCCCTGTCCGGGAAAGCAGTATGACCATTAAATCTGACCCACAGATTTAAAAGGGACGGAAAAAGGATCTTTTGAACCCCCTTTTTTAGTTTGAACTGGACATTGACTATCCTGTCCTGAAACCACAGTGCCCCAAAAACCTGCATGACCCCAGATTAAAAAGTGCGGAAAAAGGGTCCCTTTCAACCACCATTTTATTAAACTGGACATTGATTTTCCATATCCTTTGCCACAGCTGCCCCTAAATTGATGACACCACTTTAAAAAGTGCTAAAAAGGAGTCTTTAAGCCCCTTTTTATTGAATGGACATTGACCATACCTTCCGGGGCCACAGAAAGAGCCCCAAACCCTGACCCCCCAGATAAAAAAAGTGCCGGAAAAAGGAGTTTCAACCACCATTTTAGTTAAACTGGACATTGAAAACCATATCCTGTACCACAGCATGCCCCTAAAAATGCTGACCACAGTTTTAAAAGTGCAAAAAAAAGGATTTTTGAACCACCATTTTATTGAACTGACATGGGACTGTCCCTGCCCGGGGCCCATAGCATGAGCCCCAAAAAGATGACCACAGATTTAAAAAAGTCCGGGGAAAAAAGGAGTTTTTTCAACCACCATTTTATTTTAAATTTGGGACATTGACTTCCCTGTCCGGGGCCACAGTATGCCCCCCAAACCTGCATCCCCACCAGATTTAAAAACTCCCAAAAAAAGGAGTTTTTAACCAAAATTTTAGTTAAAACTGGACATATATTATACCGGTTCTGTAACAGTAGCCCTTTAAAACCTTCTGACCACAGTTTAAAAAGTGCAAGAAAAGGAGTCTTTTCAACCTCCTTTTTTATTTTAAACGGAATTGACTATACCTTTCCTGAGTAATACACTGTTAAGTCTTCGTACCCCCCTTGTAAAATTCAGGGAATTTTTGCATCAGATTTTGTACAGCCAGTTTTTATAGTAGTTAATTCTAAAATAAATTTTTTTAAAATGGGGTGGAATCCACCACGTCTTTTTTTTCCCTTTTTTTTTTTAATTGTATTAATGGGGGTCTCAAATTTCAGGATTTTGCATATTTAAAAATCTTGCAAAAACAGTCTTTTGCAATATGGTCCATTAATATGTTAACCTATTCCCCGTTTCTGACAGCCCCATCACCCTTGAAACCCCTCTACAAAAGTGAAGAAAAAATGCTGTTAGAAAAAACATTTTTTACTATAGGGGCCCCGTAGTATAGCTGCATTTCCAGCAAAATGCCCCCAAAAATTCAAAACATGACCCCGAGCCCCTCTTGAATTGGAAGAACAAATGTTGTTAGAAAAAAATTTTTTTTTTAAAAAGGGTCTTGTATTGCTGCATTTCAAAACGCATGACCCAAAAAATTAAAAAAATGACTTCTCAGCCCCTGTTAAAAATTTTGAGGGGGGAAATGCCATTTTAAACCCCATTTTTGTTCCAAAGGACCTGTTAAACTGATCCCATAGAACGCCCCCCAAAAATTATAAAAATGACTTCCAGCCACTGTTAAAAAATTGTGAGGGAGAATGCCACTTGACCACATTTCTTTCCAAAGGACATATTATAGCTGTATCCACAGCAAATGACCCCAAAACATTTACAATGCGAAAAAAAAAAGAGGGGGTAAATGGAATACGGTTTTGTCATGAAATTGGTGTCTTTTACGTTTTCCCCACAGCAAAAAACCCGCAAAATAAAAGTTGGGAAAAAGAATAAAAATTGCAGTAAGAAATGATATTTTAAAAAAAAGTTTTCAAGAGGACCATTTCTGTTTGAAAGGAAGTGAAAATAGCCGGGAAAAATAATCGGTAACCTCGACAATTGGGGGCCCCAACCATCAGAGATCCATGCCTGATTCATCGATGAAAGCAAACGATCCACATTATCTGTGGAAAGCCCGGGTGTGTTTTTCTGTAATGACTCCCCAGCTGTGCTGAAGGTCCGCTCGATATGACGCTGGCTGTGGGCAGGAAAAAACCCCTTTTGGGGGCAGCGAGCTCGGGCCATTCATCCATTTTGATACCCAGAAGTCAATTGGGTGGAAACATCCAAAAACCTCGGTTTAAGATGCAGTAGTCGTGCACCCTGATTTAAATTGGCTTGTGTGTTGTAGTGGGCCCCATTACAAAGGTTTGGGGAGGTGGGGAAATAAAGATTGCCAGAGGTCACCCACTAGGTTTTTTTGCCCCATTGCCCGCTGCTGCCGTACGGCTACTTGGCGCTCTATGCTGTCACGTCGTGACGTTGTTTCCCTGGACATTTGAAGAAAGTGAAGCAGACGAAACAGATGTCTCCCGTTGATCAATCAGCAAGGTTCCATTTCCCCCCATTTTACTCTCATTTGGGGGGGTGGAAGGAAAGTGCTGAGTTTTTTTTTTGTACCGGGATCCAGGGGGGGCCACCCCAAAAACTGTTTTTCATTTTGATGGCCTTAATGGAGGGCATGTTGGAGGAAATGGGGCATCCAACACTCTGTGAGGAGGGCCTTTATTTCCCAGCCCCTGGGTCGGGGGCATAGCAAACTGTTTCCTCAACTTCCTCCTCCGCCTCAAAAACGCACCAACCTCTTTCAAGGCAGGGGCGTTGGGAAAAGTCGGTGTAGGAATACCTCATCTCCTCCTCCTTTTGCTTCCTCCCGGGAAGCTTCAAAAACAGCCCGCTTTTCCTCAGATGATGCAACCTGAGAGCGAGGGCCGCCCTTTCATGCCGGACCCCCCACTGCCTAATGGGACCGTTTTTTGTGGAAAAATGTTTTGGGGGCCTTGGGATTTGCGGGGGAAAAGGGGGTCCATGTCCGTCTCCCCCTCCGTCCTGGTGGGGGCCTGTGTTTCGATGTCCCCAAAGATCGTTCCAGAACTAAAATCACTCAATGCCAGCTACAACATCGCCGAGGAAATTTTTGGGTTCTCAAACTAAGGGTGGCAGGCTCTTTCCCGTTCCCACTCTCGGTGGGCCCAAAATTTTCCCGAGGGCCGCGCCGCTGCTGGGCAGGCCATGTTCACTTTTTAGCTAATGGCATTGCGTGCGCCCCCGGGCTAGCATATAATTTCAGCGTGTTTCCCGTACAAAAATTAACCCCCAAAATTAACTACAAAAAATTTTGTTTCAAATTTAAATCAAGGTGGCTCTTTTAACAAAATGGGGGTGCACTAAAGTAAAAAAAAAACCTATTCGAAAAGTAAACGGATAATAAAAAGGGGGTTTTTGCACCTATGAAAAAACCCTGCGGTGACTTAAAAAATTTTGTTCCTATTTTTAAGTACAAAGTGGGTTTTCAAAAAAGGGGGTGCGCCCAAATTTAACAAAACCAATTAAAATTTTGTAGGATAATAAAAGGGGGTTTTTTGCACCTATAAATACACCTGCTGTGACTAGAAATGTTTTGTATCCTATTGTAAGTACAAAGTGGGTCTTTGAACAAAACTGAGCTGCGCCAAAGTGAAAAACACGTAATTAAATTGTGTACCGATAATAATAGGTGGTTTTTGCACCTATGAAATACAACACCAATTAGTACCAAATTTTTGTATGGTAATATAAGAACAAGATGGGTCTTTCAACAAAAATGGCCTGCGCCAAAGTGAACAAAGCCTACCGTATATGCTCGAGTATAAGCCGAGTTTTTCAGCACAAAAAATGTGCTGAAAAATCCCCCCTCGGCTTATACTCGAGTCACTGTCGGCGCTCGGGTGCTGCGATGGCCTGTGCGCCGACAGGGACGCTTCAGTGATATGCGACTCCTCAGGGAGCACATATAACTGAATCCCGAGTCAGCTGACAGCGTCCGGGCACTGCGGTGGCCCGTGTCAGCGATCTCTTCCCCTGCATGCGACTCCTCCGGAGCGCATGCAGGAGAAGAAATACCCACTGCGGGGCAGAGAGCGAGCGATCCGTGCTCCGCAGTGGACTCCGGGCGGCCGCAAACTGGCGGCCTTCCGGAGTTTCCGGCACAGGCGGAGTGTGTCATCACGCTGCGTGCGCGGCCTGATGACGTCACCCGCATGTGCCGAGAAGACCGAAGGGCCCCGGGAGACGGAGCAGCGGGGATCGAGGTAAGTGGTTGTTTTTTGTTTTAAAACGATGCCTATACCTGCCTAGTACTGCCTATACCTGCCCTATACCTGCCTAGTACTGCCTATACATGCCTAGTACTGCCTATACCTGCCTAGTACTATCCATACCTGCCTATACCTGCCTAGTACTATCTATACCTGCCTATACCTGCCTAGTAATGCCTATACCTGCTTAGTACTGCCTATACCTGCCCTATACCTGCCTAGTACTATCTATACCTGCCTATACCTACCTAGACCTGCCTATACCTGCCTAGTACTTTCTATACCTGCCTATACCTGCCTAGTACTGCCTATACCTGCCCTATACCTGCCTAGTACTGCCTATACCTGCCCTATACCTGCCTAGTACTGCCTAGTACTATCTATACCTACCTATACCCTGCCTATACCTGCTTAGTACTGCCTATACCTGCCCTATACCTGCCTAGTACAATCTATATCTGCCTATACCCTGCCTAGTAATGCCTATACCTGCCTAGTAATGCCTATACCTGCCTATAGCCTATCTAGGGGGACCTATGCCAGCCTATACCCTGCATATACCTGCCTGTAGCCTGCCTAGGGGACCTATATCTGCCTATAGCCTGTCTAGGGGGACCTATGCCTGCCTATACCTGCCTTTAGCCTGCCTAGGCGACCTATACCTGCCTATAGCCTGCCTAGGGGGACCTATATCTGCCTATAACGACCTATACCTGCCTATACCCTGCATATGAGGACCTATACCTGCCTATGGGGGCAATTGCCAGCCTATAGCCTGCCTAGGGGGACATATAACTGCCTATACCAGCCTATGGGATACATTAAACTGCCTATACATGCCTATAACCTGCCTATGGGGGACATTAAACTGCCTATACCAGCCTGTATCTG
Organism: Phyllomedusa bahiana; assembly: GCA_025379985.1. NCBI lineage: Eukaryota > Metazoa > Chordata > Amphibia > Anura > Hylidae > Phyllomedusa > Phyllomedusa bahiana. The sequence continues at coordinate 8,043 of JAODAL010064926.1, forward strand.
CCTATGGAGGACATTAAACTGCCTATGGAGGACATTAAACTGCCTATACCTGCCTACATCTGCCTATGGGGGACATTAAACTGCCTTTACCTGCCTAGGGGGCACATTAAACTGCCTATTTTAATTTTTTGGTATCTATTTTTATTTTTAAAATTCACCAGTTAGCCGCTGCATTTTCCACCCCTAGGCTTATACTCGAGTCAATAAGCTTTCCCGGTTTTTGTGGCAAAAGTAAATGCCTCGGCTTATACTCGGGTCGGCTTATACTCGAGTATATACGGTAATTAAATTGTGTACGGATAATAAAAGGTGTTTTTTGCACCTATGAAATACACCTGCGTGGACTAGAAAAATTCTGTATCCTATTGCAAGTACAAATTGGGTCTTTGAACAAAACTGAGCTGCGCCAAAGTGAAAAAAAAACTAATTAAATCGTGTACAGATAACAAAAGGTGAGTTTTGCACCTATCAAATACACCTGCAGTTACTAGAAAAGATCTGTATCCTAATATAAGTACAGGCTGCACAAAATACAAGGTAATAGATCACCAAAAACTGGCCAAAAACTGTTAATAAAAAGCCAGTTCAATGCAGGGTCAAAGCAGTCTGGACTGCACAATATCCACTCTCCTTTCAAAAGCCTGCCAGCCTGTCTGTCTGTGTTTACCCGCACACTCCCCCCTTCCCCCGCAGCTGTACAGCGCTAAATGCTTCTTTCAAATTCTCAGCCTAACTAACTAAAAACTGAAATTCTCTAATCTAGCTATGTTCTAATGTTCACAGTTAAAAGCATAGTTGTCTGTGTGAGCTGTATTGAGAGAGACCTAGCACACGTCCTGCTCTTATGAGACACAGACACACACTGATGCTTAACAGTAATACAAGGTCATGTGATTTTTCCAGCCAATCAGAACCATACACATTCCAGTCATGACGTCGCACACCCAGCTCACCCTGCTCTATTCTCTAAGCTGATTTGCTGGCCGCCAAAATGACAGGAAGCGCCGAAAATGGCACGATATTAATAGATTATGCACAGATTTTCACCTAAATTATCGCGTGATCGGAAAATTCTGATCAACCTAAAAACCGTGCCGATTTCAACTTTGTTGATTATAATCGCTCAACACTAACTTTTACACAATAGAAATGTGTTTAGGATGACATAAAAACACAATTTTCCATAGTCTAATTGCCAGAATTATTTTTTAATTTTCTGTGTATGGAGCGGATTAAGGGCTTGTTTTTTGCATGAGTTGCCATTTTCATTGGTACTTTTATGGAGTTCCTATGATGCTTTGATCGCTTTTTATCAAAGTTTATGGGAGGCAGGATGAACAAAATACACTACCTGGTAGTGTTTTTTATTTTTTTACAGCAGTCACCATGCGGTATCAAGGACATGCTAGCTTTACTAAGCAGGTCAATATGATTACAGCAATACCCAGTTTGTATATTTTTTATGTTTTACTGCTTTTACACAATAAAAACACTTTTATTCAAAAAGGAAAACACATTTTGCATCACCATAGTCTGAGAGCCATAACTTTTTTTATTTTTCTATGTACAGAGCTGTGTGCTTGTTTTTTGTGGGATGAGTCTATTTTTTTTTTTACTTTTTCACATTTTTTTTTACTTTTTCCCATAGAAGAATTGTCTTAGTACTCTATGTAGCCTTAAAACTACATGGAGACAGAGGGAGCTCCCTTCCTTTGTCTTTCCCTCCCTTCCTTTGTCCCTCCCTTTCTTTGTCTTTTCCTAGCTTCCGCGATAGCAATTGACCATAGATAGCCGGTAACATACAGCTGGTTCCATCCTGCAATCATGCGGACTCACAAGCAGGGCCCACATGATGTCCAGAACATACCTGTACGTCCATTTGAAGGAAGTCACTCCCAGCCAGGACATACAGGTACATCTGATGTCGGGAAGTTTTTAAACAGAGAAGAAACAAACTTATTTTATAATAAAACATAACACCACTAGACTTATATTCACAGTTGGTGAAGAGGCCATTTGAATTGGTTACACCTACGCTGCCAGATATTATTTGGTTTTACAAACAACTTATCAAAGGAATTGTTCACCAACATGCTTTAACTACAAAAAGGAGGAAGTTCCTCAATCTGTTACAGGATAATTATATGGGCCAGTTTGTGGAAGATCCCACTAGAAGTGATGCTCTGTTGGCTCTGGTAATTTCTAACAAAGCAGAACTTGTTGGAGCGGTCACGGTTTCTGAAAATCTTGGTAACAGTGACCACAATATAATTTGTTTTAGTCTAAAATGGGAAAAACAATGACAGAAACATTTAAATTTAAAAAGGCCAATTTCCCCTTATTGAGGGCCGCACTACAGGACATAGCCTGGGAGCAGCTATTAACAAATTACGATATAGAAGCCAAATGGGTGGGCTTCAAATATACTTTGAGGAGTAATATAGCAAAATTTATTTCTATAGGTAACAAGTATGGACTCTCAGGACAGGGATGGAATATTACTGCTACATAAAGCATTGGTGCGGCCTCATCTGGAATATGCTGTTCAGGTCTGGAGATAGAGAGAGTGCAAAGACGAGCAACCAAACTGATAATGGGAATTGAGCCTCTTAGTTATGGGGAAAAGATAAAATAATTAAACTTATTTAGTCTTGAGAAAAGATGGCTACTGGGAAATATGATTAATTTATATAAATGGCCCCTACAAAAAATATGGTGAAAAGCTATTTCATGTAAAACTCTCTCAAAAGACAAGGGGGCATTTCAGAATTACATTATAAGTAATATTAATACTTTTGTAGCTGTAGAAAATATCTGGATCCAGTCTGATGGCAACTTTGGGATCAGGAATGAAATCTTCCTTAGGGAAGATTGGTTCTTGCCTTATGGGTTTCAAGTCTTCATCAGTAGGGGAAAGTAAGCTTAAAAAACTCCCAATCTCCCTCCCTTAACCCACATTTACCCACCTTTGGTTGAACTTGATGGACATATGTCTTTCTTCAACAAAGCTAAACTATGTAACACTCAACTAAGGAGACGGTTCCGAGTCAGTGTAGGATATTGGTATCTGTAAATACTTGTTAACAACTTTATCGCCAGTGCAGGAGTATTTAACCCTTCCTGCAACAGTGATTTCTGTTTACATTTATCTGTTTTTTTAGGGTATGTCTACACGGTGTACTGGAGCGCTGCAGTACGGCGTGTGTTTTGGAAGTACGCGCTGATCAGCGTGTACTTCCATTTTTATTTTTTGGGGGGGACAAGATGTACTTTTTAATGGTACCACTGAATGTAACATATATTATACTAGGGTGGAACATGAAAAAAAAACCACATAATTGTACCTTTTTGGTGGAGTTTAATTTTTATAGAGTTTGCTGCTCGGTACAATTGACATGCTGTTTGTATTCTGCACATCGGTGCAGTTACAGTGATTTCATATTGTAAGAGTTTTCATAATGTTTTTATGCTTTAAAAAATTTAAAACTTTGTATTTTTTTATTTGCACTGCACCAGCATTCTCTGACAGATTACATTATTTTTCCATTTATGGACCTAGTGAGGGATCATTTTCTGCGGGTATTGGTATCATCATGGGATACTTAGGACTTTGTGATCACTTTTTAAACCAATTATTTAGAAAGTAAAACAACCAAAAAAAACTTCTCTGTGGTGTTCACCTTAGGGAATGAGGTTATATTTAATGCATCAGACTTTTACAGATGGGGGGATGCCAATTATGTTTAACTTTTATTGTTTAATTATTTTATTTGTAAAATGCCAAAAGAGCAGTATGTTTTTGTTTTCTTTTTTCACTTGTAGTCTTCGTAGGGTACATGTTGCAGAGTATGGTACAAAAATTGCTCTCCTATTAGACCCAGCCGATGGCAACCTTGGTGGACTTAGTTGTGGGGGCGCAGCACTGTTCATTAATATGTTAAATGTTGCAATCTCATCGGCTGTGACATCCAAAGGGTTAAAATTCCAGGATCGGAAATAGCACTAATCTCATCTTGTTTGTAATTTACAGCCATTAGCTGGCAGGTATGGGCCAGGCTCAGCAGGTGAGCCTGCTTTATGCACCCTTGTTGACATTATGATGCAACTGTATGTCAAGTGGTGGTAAAAAAAAAAATTCAAAATCACTCCCCAAAAAACTGGCTGTGATACATCTATATTTCTACCATACACTTATTGGAATAAATAATTTATATCAGTTATATGTGTCCTAAAGTTAAAAGATAGAAATAAGAGCGGTAGTTGTAGGCTGAGACTATAAATGACAAGCATGCAAACCAGGAACAGAAATATTAAAGAAATCTAAGTATGAACTAGTCAGTATGTTAAACCAAATACTTTGCAATCAGCATGTCTGTCCCAAAGATGAGCGCATAGATTCAGTTGTTGGGATAGGTACATATTACTCTACAGGTAATGACAGGGTAACACCACACACTGTATTCTTTCATGATGCTTTAATATTAGGGTTTAATGAAAAATTCAGCTCAGTAGTAAAAAGTGACTTGGCAGCTTGTATTTATGGCCAGCTGGCTTCCTGCCCAAGTGCCAGAAAGTAAATTTTGAAACTATAATCAACAATCAGAAAAAAATTGATGGTTGGGAGACTTCTTAAAAGGTAAAATCATCCATGACAATTCCACAGTAGGTAACATAAGGCTTTTGTCAAATTCAGTTCTGAGTCACCCAGAATAATACTTTAGGCTTTGGAAATCTTAAAGTTTGCCAATTATTGGAAACAAAATCAAAAGCAGCTTTGTTTACATGGTCAAAATCCCACTTAAATAGGATTCTAATTTAGCACGAAATAAGTCTTTGAGTCATAATGCAAGTCTTCCATGGGAATGTCAGTGAGTCATGTCTTCCATTCACCTTTCTAATTTATTTTTTATAAAGAAAAAACCTATTTTAGTCCTTTTCACCTCATTTAAATGCTTAAAATACCAAGTGACTTCATTACCTTTCTATCACAAGCTAAAAAGGAATTGAAATATTTTCTATTGTACTTCATTACAAAAAGCGCTAGGTTTACAGCCAATCAGCCTGCACCATAGTTTGTAAAGGATTCAAGGTCGTAGCTACGACATAAAGGATTTTGCAATCACAAATGTTAATAAACAGTTAGTAAAGACGTCTTACTGTGTATGTTAATGACACAAATATAAACTAATTTGAATAGACAATCTCTCTCAATAGATACTCCCTCTCTTTGACACCAAAATGCTGATCTTTCCTTGACTTTAATGCATTAGCCAAAGATAAAAGATTTCTTCTTGCTCCATAATGCTCAACCATTTGAACAATTTGCCTAGCAAATGGCAAATCCTAAAACAAACTGCTCCGAGCAGTGTAAAGGCATTAGTGAGGAATGAGGGTCTTCTTGAGTGCACTTTATGATATTACATGCCTCATTTCCTAAGGGTCATACAGAAGAGCTCAACCACTGTACCTTGGTAATGTTCACATTAGGTTTGTCACAAGTTATATGATGCTTTGGTGACTGATGTGGCATGAAAAATGCATAGTTGGCTGTTTATATAGACTACTGAAATTAGCTCTTCTTTAAGGTACATTCTATTAATATCGTGTGAACAAAAACATCCAGTTCTGCAGAAGCAGAACACTCCATATAGGGAAAGGTGAATATCAAAAACTAGGTTGTTTGTAACATCCCATTCAATACGTATGGCAGTTCTCCAAAGCATCTTTAAAAATACCATATATCAATAACTAAAAGGGACTAGCAAAAGTATCCAGGACTACATCCAAAGGTTCTGGCACCAAGACCTATGGCCCATATAAACAATGCTATTGAGGCATTTTAAAGTTAAAGGGTTAGTATAATTTATTAAAACATTTGACATAAAAATGGAGACCCCCCCCCCCCCCCACCACCCATAAAATGAAAGGACAGAAGTGTGAAGCTAAACACTGTGCAGCTTGGTCTTTGAGTGACTCTTCTTCGTAATCCTCAGTTTATGTGATATATGTAGCAGAGTTATTTAGGAATGTAGTGTACAGCACCAACATGATGCAATTAGAAGCCGATATGTTGGGATCATGTTGCCACAAAAAAGAAAAAAAATGCATATATCTGAGTACGGTTTTTAACAATACAGAAAAATGCTGTGGACTGCAACTGTAGGCATATAGCTACATCCTGTTTGCCATGAGTGATACAAACTTGTGCTGGACCTAACTGTATCACTTAAGTCCAGGACTATGTTTTTTGGGGATCGGTTATAGGTCCTCTCCGCTTTTCCCTCTACACAGCTTCTATTGGACAAACCATAAACAGATTTGGCTTTCAGGTCCATCTCTATGCTGATGACACTCCGTTATACACCTCTTTCCATGACATCACCCCAGCCCTGCTACAAAACACTAGTGATGGTCTGTCCGCTGTTTCTGACATAATGTAATCAATCTCAAGCTGAACCTCACTAAAACTGAACTTCCCACTATCTAGTAACCAATCCCACTCTCTCTGTTTCAGTGTGTGGTACCAACAGAACTCCTAGGCAGCAGGCCTGCTGTCTAGGGGTCATACTAGACTCTGATCTGTCCTTCACTCCCTATATTCAATCTCTTGCCTTTCTCCTCAAGAACATCTCCAGAATCCGTCCTTTTCTTGCTGGGGAAACAACTCAAACTGTCATTGTTACTCTTATTCTTTCTCATCTTGACTACGGTAACGCCTTGCTGTTCAGTCTCCCTATCTGTAAACTCTCCCATCTATTCTGAATGAAGCAGCCAGAATTCATCTTTCTTTCCAGCCACTATACTGATGCCTCTACCCTGTCTCAGTCACTGCACTGGTTGCCCATTCAGTACAGAATATAACAAACTCACTAATCTCAGCCATAAAGCTCTCCATAGGGCTGTACCCCCTACATCTCCACCCTCATCTCTGGCTATTTTCCTACCCGGTCTCTTGGCTCTGCTAATGATTTTCCATTATATGCCTAAATCATCTGAACCTCCCATGCCCGTCTCCAAGATTTTGCACATGCTGCACCAGTTATCTGGAACATACTACCCCATGTGATCAGGCAAACTCCTAATCCTCTGTTTTAAGTGTGCCCTGAAAATACATTTTCTCAGACAGGCCTACCAAGATTCCTAATTGCTAACCCCCTGCTTTCAGTCACACACACTTCTGTCCATTCCTGCACTTGTGCACTCATAGGCACTTATCTGTATATAGATGTATGATCTGGTTGGCAGGTTCATCCGCTTTTCATGTAAACCCCCCCCATATTTATGTAACATGGTTGGATCTGATACTGATCCTTAAGTAGCTTTTTTCTGTGTAATGTCTGGTTTTGTCTGTAATTATACCCACTAAATCGTTAAGTGCTGCATAAAGATTATTATTATGTAAAGAAGACATAAATGAGTGTTACCACCATAGACTTTGATAAGATATACTATTAACCCCTTAAGGACCAGGCGTTTTTTTTTTTTGTGACACATTCGTTTTTACCTCCTCGCCATCTGAAAGCCATAACTTTTTTATTTTTCCACCTACATATACACATGAGGGCTTTTATTTTGCAGGACAAGATTTAATTTCTAATGGTGTTACTCACTATACTATAGAATATACTGGGAAACCGCAAAAACATTTCAAGTGGGACAAATTGTGAAAAAAAACGTATTTTCGCCATGTTTGCGGGGGTTTTGCTTTTACGGCGTTCAATCTTTGGTAAATATAATGTGTTATCTGTATTCTACAGGTTGTTACACATCCGGCAATACCAAACATGTAGGGTTTCCGTTATGTTTTGGTACCGTAAAAAAAATTCCAAACATTTTCTATTTTTGAAATTTGAGTCACGGAGCCATTTTGTGTGACCAATAACTTTTTTGTACTAACACCTACGGACGTCAGTGAGGGGCCATTTTTTGCGGGCTGAAGTGTACTTTTTATCGCTAGCAGTTTGGAATGCATGCGACTTTTTTGATCATTTTTATTCCATTTTTTGAGTGACGTAAAATGACCAAAAAAACGCAATTTTGGCGTTTGGAATTTATATAAATGATGTTATATTTTTATAGATCGGCCTTTTTCGGACGCGGCGATACCAAAGATGTGTAATTTTTTTTATTATTTTAATGATTTTATTTGTAAAATGGGGAAAAGGGGGTGATTTGAACTTTTAATACTTTTTTTGTACTTTAAAACTTTTTTTTTTTTTTTTTTACTGTAACATTGAGGCCACCTATGGTACTTGACCACTAGGTGGCGCGATTGTTAATACAACCTAATGCATTGCATAGGCAATGCATTAGGGTGTACAAAAAATGGCGGTTTCCCCACTTCCTGTCTGCGGACGGAAGTGGGGCAAACCGGCCAGGGTAAGTGACGGGAGCCTTCACAAGGCTCCCCATCACCATGCCCGGTCATCGGATGGCCGTTCTTTCAGATGCCACGGCCATCTTTGCCACGGTGTCTGATGGGTTAAACAGCGCCGGCGGGCGGAGCCACCTGCCGGCGCTGTTACTGCCGGGTGTTAGCGGCGATTTGCCGCTAACACCCGGCGGCTGTGCAGGGGGGTCGCGGAGCGAACCCCCAGCAAAGCCCCTTCAGCGGCCTTGGGACGTACTCATACGCCCAAGGTCGTTAAGGGGTTAAAATCTGGTAGGTGCTCTTCCGACCTTTGGGACCCGGACCTGTCTCAGGAATGGGCCATCAAGAGTGTCGGCTCAGAACGCAAAAACGGTCAATTTTGCACAACTCTCCATCCTATTCTGTGGAGTTCCGGGTACAGGTGAGCGGTACATCCAGCTTTACTTGGAACTACCATATAATTGATTCGACAGTCATGTGCAAGCACAACCATCTCTCCATTCTGAACCAGTATTTTCGGGGGCCTGTTCCCAAGATAAGTGCGGGTCACAGAGATGTATTAGACTTTCATGGCATACCCTTTCCATATGCCCTCAAACTCTATGGTGAAAAACACTCCTTTAAAGGTGTACTGCCCCTTTCAAAACCTTTCTGAGGCCAGCTCATGCCTCACTACAAGCAGATTATAACCAAATACATGGGCATTTACTGAACACACTACACATGCATACACTAAACACGAATAATTATTTGCACATAAAATACATGCAGTGCATATGTGCATAAACTGACCCCATGCATATATACATACACTACACAGCAGGGACAAGGACCGGCATGGCATGATCATTCTGCAGGCTGTATTATGTCAAGATATCAGGATAGGGAGATGAGAACTCAGCAGGACCAACAAAGTAAAAACAAAGTGACTGTGGAACTCTAAAGAATACAAATTATCATCCGCACAAAGTGACTGTATGGCGATGATATGCCTGCTGAAACTTGCTAAAGTGGGCAAAGCAAGACAGCAGTAAAGTGGGCACGGCTAGGCATAGTGATTGACAGCTGCAATACATAACAGTACAGTCATGAGTCAAGTCCATATGGGGACAAGTAAAAAAAGAAAGAAAAAAACCCGCAAAAAATAAAGTAAAAACACAGATTACAAATGCCAATCACTCTGAAAAGAAATGAAAAAGTATATACTTTTGGTATTTCTGCATGATCCAACACAAACACAAAATAAACACTGACATCCAGTGACTCACAAGTTACGTCTTCTCTTTAGAGTTGTCCTCTTCCCCTTTTCAACTATATTAGGTTCAAATCACCATGATGACTTCTTCCGGCCACAACTTGTCCATGCAGAATTTAATTCACAAAACATGTTACACTCCCTTTTCTAACACATCCCTACCTGTTCCCAATCCTATCCATAGCACCCCAGTAATAAAGACTCCCTTCACTGAGACGGCTGTGGGGCTCCTGAACCCAGGTTTAGTTTTTTGTGTTCTCATATAGTAGGTTGGTAAATCCCCAATTTAGTAAGCAGATATACCCTCAAATAAGGTAAACAGATAAGTAGATCAACTCATTAAGTATGTAGGTTGGTCCCCTCTTGGATAGCTATATTGACCCCATTAGGTAGGTATATAAGGCCTGCAGTAGCTAGATGTATAGGTCCCTAATTAAATTGGTATTTAATGCCCTGATAGGTAGATATATAGGCCGTCTTGTTATGTCGATTTATAGCTCCCCTCAGAAGATAAGTATATATGCCCCCAGTCTATAGGCCTAGTCCCCGGCGCCGCCGCTATCCGCCGCCGCCGCCGATCGTTAGGGTCCTAAGCCGCTACCAGTCGCTAAGCTATCGGCTTAGCGGCTTAGGACCTTGGCGACGGCAGCGGTGGCGGGACTAACTGTATGTGCGTCCGCCGGACGCACATACAGTTAGATGCTTCAGCGGAGCAGAGAGCTCCGCGGAGTAATCTGTGCCGCAGTCAGGATGCGGCTCTGTGCGCGCCGGAGTGCACGGGCGGTGTGACGTCATCACGCG
>JAODAL010064927.1:0-18468 GCA_025379985.1 Phyllomedusa bahiana
GGTCTTCATAGCCCTGGTTCGGGGGGTTATTTTACTTCTATATTGGATCATTGGTATTCACTGTAATCGATGTACATAGCGGGTGTTGATCACAAAGTGCTGTTTTCGGATGTGGGGTTATACCTAAAGCGGGTGCTGACCTCTATGTGGTCCTATTTTGGCAGGTTTAGGTTATCCTGAGCGGTGCTGACCTCATGGGGTCCTATATGGATGATGTGTAGGTTATGAAACCTGATCTAGTGTCCTGACCACTATGTAGGTCTCTATATGGTATGTGTTTGTAGGTATTACCTGAGCTGGTGTCTGATCACTATGTGGTCTGTATATGGCGGTGTTGTAGGTTATACCTGAGCTGGTGTCTGACCTCTATGTGGTCTCTATATTGTGGTGTTGTAGGTTATTCCTGAGCTGGTGTCTGATCTCTATGTGGTCTCTATATGGCGGTGTTGTAGGTTATACCTGAGCTGGTGTCAGTCCTCTATGTGGTTTCTATTTGGTGTTGTTGTAGGTTATTTCTGAGCTGGTTTCTGACCTCTATGTGGTCTCTATATGGTGGTGTTGTAGGTTATACCTGAGCTGGTGTCTGACTTCTATGCGGTCGCAATATGTCGGTGTTGTAGGTTATATCAGCGCGAGTATAGTGGCAGCATACATGTGTCCCTGATAATAAAAGTGAGGGAACACCTGACCCTGTGATAGGAATTACACTTATACTTTGTTGCTGGTGTTTATTTTAGAAGGTGGTGAGGTGCGTGACCAAGGGAAACGTGGAGGAGGATATTGTTTGTGGGTGGAAGGGGATATGGATGGAGCTACTTAGCGATGTGTCTATGATATGTTAGACAGACAGACGTGTGAGACAGATATGTTACTCACTTGGGGCCACATGTATGAAACTGTTTTGGTCTAAAACTCACTTTTTTCCCCCATAGAAAGCTATGAGGAAAAAAGTGAGTTTCAGACCAAAACCATTTCATACATGTGGCCCTTGGTTTTGTGTACTACACCATACAGTTCTGTTTTGCACAGTGTATTATGTGGTAAAATGGACGCATTTATGTCCGAGAGGCCGGTAATATTTTTACGTACAGTAGGGTGGGCCCCCAAGATCAATTCCCCTGTGGGCCCCAGACCCCCCAGTCCGACACTGCATACCTGTATGCCATTGTGAGTGCATGGGCACAGAATCTTTGCCGTGTAATCATCATGAGTGGTTGGTAATGGCTTTTGTCAGGAATAAATCCATTTCCAGCTGTTGAATCGCTTAGATGCTGCATTCAACAGGGACTTTTGTATCTAGCCATTTAGACAGAAGGCGAGGACCTTTGTGATATTATTGGCTCCATCGGTAGATTAAAGGTTGTCATGCCCTAATGAAGGCCACATGCCTACTGTGGCTATATGTGCACTGGGCCATGCCAACGACGCAGGCTAATAGATAGCTGAGCAATTTGTTACCAGAAATACTTCTTTGGTACAGTAAGTATAATAAAACAGTGTTCCTTAAAGGGGTTGTCTCACTACAAGAATTGCTTTTTATGTTAAAGATCTTGCAAAAACAAGTCACTTTGCAATGTATGTCCATTAACAGTGTCCTACCTATTCCTAGATATCCCCTCTTGTATGGGCTGCATCAGCTCCTCAGGTCGCTATAGCTACAGACCTGTTTGATCTATCCTGATAGGCTGCCAGCACTGGTTGCTATAGCTACAGACCTGCCTTCTATTGCAGCCTAGTGGAAGCCAGTAAACACGCCCCTGAATTCAAAATGAAAGCAAGACTGAGGTGAGATGAATCAATGTAGTGAGACAACCCCTTTAATTCCAGTCCTCAGGGCCCACAAACAGGTCATGTTAGTATTCCACAGGTGATATAGTTATTGTCAGTGCATTTTATGGGATATCCAGAAAACATGATCTGTTGGTAGGACTTGAGTGCTAAAGTTGAGGAATGCTATGCTGAAGCGGTATATCAGCAATGGAAAGTTCACAATGTGAAGTCCTCTTGTGGGATGAAAAAAATAATTCAATAACGCTTACTGAAGTAAATAAAATGCGGTTAATAAACATGTAAATAACTTGGAACCTTTTCAAATGTTAAAGAAAAAGAAAAAAGCATGTGTAGTGCATCATTGCAGTCAAAACAACCCATACAATGAATCATTAAATTGAATAGAATGTTTTACCAATAAAATCAGATGATATTCTTTTTTTCTTAGTTGTTTTTATTTCTTATACCTATTTGTTGTTACCTAATTAGTTTGATTGAGAAAGACAAATGGCCAACAAGTTCAATCAAGCGCGAAGAGAAGATGTGGAGAAAAAGGGAGGGGTATAGGTGCTTTTAACACTTGGTTTCCCTAAATTTATCTAAAAATATGGAATCCATAAGGCATAATCCAATGTTCCCTAAAGGGAAATACTTCACTAATGATTCCAAGTGGTGATCAGACTGGAACACTAATCAAATCAAGAATTCTATACATCCACAAAAGTATTATTATTATTACTTGGTTGTAAGTATTTGCCAAAACCGTTTTTTGAAGCCCTCATCTGTTCCTGCTGTGACCACCTCCTGAGATGGCAGTTCTACAGATTTACAGTTCCCAGTCTTTACAAGTTTAGTTGTTCACCTTTTACTTTCTCTTACAGCAGTATATCCTTTATATGAAAGCATGCACAGAAGTGACTGCATATTCCAGGTGATGCATCACTAATGCTTTGGAAAGCGGTAAAATTACATCCCTGTCCCAAAGCTCCATACAAGTTTAAGACATGACAATATTCTGCTGGCCTTAGAGGCATCTGATTGACACTGCATGTTGTTATTTAGTCTTCGATCCACAAGTACACCCACATCCTCCGCAATAAGCAACTGTTCCAGTTTTTTTCACCGTAGGGCATATTGTCAAGGGGGTCACGGGCGCCGCTACTCGCCGTGGCCGCTCCCTGCCCGCAGGGGGTCCGGCGCGGGTGCCGCGGCCTTCTGCGACCATCCCCCTGCTGCGCGGGTCCCGGCGCTGGCTCACTTACCCGTCCACGATCCTGTGAACGCTGCGCCTGCCTGTCCCGACCGCCACGCGCGACAGCTTCTCAGGATTTAAAGGGTCAGCGTCCCGGTAATTGGTCTTTTGCCGGGCGCTGGTTCTATTTAATGAACACGTCCCCAGCACTCTCTGCCAGTTCGTTGGTGTGTGTTCAGTAACTTTAGAGAGTGTTGGAGTCCGTATTGATTACCCGTGTACCAGTCCGCCTGCTTACGTTTCCTGACCTTGCCTGTTTGCTGCCTGCCCTGACCTTCTGCCTGTATCTGACCACGAACCTTTGCTGCCTGCCCTGACCTTCTGCCTGTCCCTGACTACGCCTCTGGATTACGATTTTGTACCATGCAGTACCCCGGCCGCCATTGCAAGCAAGTCACGTCAGGGGTAGCGACCTGGTAGCCTCACGCTGCAGCAAGTCCATCTCGCTTTGCAGCGGGCTCTGGTGAAAACCGGGGGCTACTTAGACTCCGCTCCCTGGCGTGGCTTAACTATCATCACTTGCGGTGGTCCAGCGAATCCACCCCTGCATCACACATATGATGCCTGCAAATTATTAGTACCCAGATGCATAACTTTACATTTATCCACATTGAAGATCATTTTCAAGTCCATGTCCAATTACTTAGAGCCTTATGTAAGAAAACTGTCTAAATCTAAGACTTTCTTTGTTGCCCATAGAAACCAGAGATCCCCTTTCATTTCATATAGTGTTCTGAAAAAATGAAAGGGGAGCTGTCCTACACAGTTTTCATACATGTCTCCCTTAGCGCTTCCAAGTCTGCTTGCAATTTATGAACATCTTCCATAGATTGCACTACACTATATAGCTTGATGCCATCTGTAAACATTGAAAAAGTGCTATTCAAGGAGTTCTGCCATTAAGCAAAATCTCCTGGAGATTTGCAGCTTGTAGAGAGCAGAGAAAGGGTAAAGGGTTTTGCTTGCAAAGATCTCCCAGTTATTTTCTATGGGAGTGTCAAATGTAGCCAAGCGAGTGTGCTCATCTATGCTTGCAACTCCCATAAAAAAGAACAGGGAGAACTGCACAAGCATGGCCCTCAACCCATTTTCTGCTCGCCAGGCGCGGACCCCCACAGGGGATTTTGCATCATGGCAACACCCCTTTAAAACAAATCCTCTATATAATTTTAATTAAAGTGAATAAATGTAAACACTGTTCTGCACTTTGGGGTATACCACATTTAACTGGGGACCATTTAGAGCAGGAATCCTTTACCACTAATCTTAAGTCCCAAATTGCATAGCCAGCTTTCAGTTCAATAACAAACTATTATTTTTAAGCATGTAGACCTTATTCTACTCAACTTTACCCAATAGGCACTTAAAGGGGTTTTGCCACGATCAAATGTTGATGTGCGATCCTCCAAAATGGGTATTTTTTTTTTTAAACACACTTTATTGTTTTTTTTATTTTAAGAAAAACATAACAAAAGAACAACATAAGGTATTATTAAGAAGACGACAATAAGCCACTACGGGGAAACCCCAGCAGTTTTTCTCTGTGGTTACAACCAATCAGTCAACCCCTAAGCCATGTCCCATAAAAATCAATGTAGCGAATACTATTCAAATAACTACAAGAACAATAACATCACTGTCATCATCGTCCCGTCGCAGAGCAAGGGTAAAACTCACATAAATCCACCGTTTCTGGGGACCAGAAGGTTACGAACCAGAAATCAAGCATCTAATATAACGTATCAAGAATCAAGAGGGGTCTCAGGATCTCCATTTTAATACTCGTCTGAAGACATCAGAGCCATGTCTCCTAGGCAAATGTAGGTGGGGGGAGTAGAAACAAAGGAGTAGCCAACTAGAGCAGACAGATCATACTTTTACCGCTAATCTACCTAGAGTGCCCGACACAGATAACGTCAAGTACCATTTCGTGAGGGTAAAGGGTTTCATAAAAGTGTATACCTCCAAGTCTGTATAGCATGTTTCAATAAATTATTTCCATTTCTTAAAATACTTTTCGGTATGTGTCTCTTTTGTTCTGATCATATCTAACTTCTATAGATGTGCGTAGTGTTTGACCATTTGGATGATTTCATCGGTGGATGGAGTGGAGGGTGATAGCCACCTATTTAATAGTCCTCTTTTGGCTGCTAGTAAAATGATATGAATTATGGGTAGGTTAGTAGCTTCAGCTGGGAGGCCATGAAAGAGAAGTTCCTGTGGCTGTACAGACAAAATGGGTATTTAATCACTTTTCTAAATATACGTCATTATAAAAAGTGAAGCCTGTGAGAGCTACAGCCTTCCTTACATGCCCTTAGTTTCCTGACAGTTTACATTAGACACAACCAGGAGCTGATCTGGCCACACTGGCATTGTTTGCACTTCTTATCTGATGGCAGGGAACATGAACGAGTTTTGAAGGGACTGGGGAGCAAAAATCCTGTCTTTTGTATAGAGAATCCACTGGTTGTAATGTAATTATATGAGTAAACATGCAGACGCTCCCTGGCTCCCTACTCAGCCCACCACTCCCCGCAGCAGTTTGTGAATAAATAAAAGAACTCTGCCTGCTCAGAGCTTGTCTTCTCTCCTGAGCAGATAAGAGGGAAAAAAAACAAAACCTGTAGAGCCTGTGGATTAGCCAAATAACATGTTTGCTCAGGTACAGAGACTATCAGGAGCGTGCATGGGAGGTGGAGTGATGACATCACAGAGGAGATCCTTGTTTTTTTAAACACAGAAACACAACGCCCCTTTTTCAAGCCTCAAGAGGGGAGTATCAGCTTGTTAGGTGAGGAAATCACTTCTTGGCAAAACCCCTTTAAGAGGGACAGTGTCAAATATTTTGCAAGGTCCAAAACACTATACCTACAGCAGCCTCTTTATGCAGACTTCTACTTACCTCTTCATAAAAATAAATCAGGTTGGTCCGACAACTTCCAACCTTAGTAAAACTATTTATCACTTTTTTTCTTCTACAATCTTTACAGAGCCAAGCTGTAAATGACTATTGAGAACCACCATTCATAGCGCTAATAAAATATGTAAAATTATAAATATAATGATATATACCATCAAGCTGCAGAGAAGAAACAGCATGTACACTCACCGGCCACTTTATTAGGTATACCTGTCCAACTGCTCGTTAACACTTAATTTCTAATCAGCCAATCACATGGCGGCAACTCAGTGCATTTAGGCATGTAGACATGGTCAAGACAATCTCCTGCAGTTCAAACCGAGCATCAGTATGGGGAAGAAAGGTGATTTGAGTGCCTTTGAACGTGGCATGGTTGTTGGTGCCGGAAGGGCTGGTCTGAGTATTTCAGAAACTGCTGATCTCCTGGGATTTTCACGCACAACCATCTCTAGGGTTTACAGAGAATGGTCCGAAAAAGAAAAAACATCCAGTGAGCGGCAGTCCTGTGGGCGGAAATGCCTTGTTGATGCCAGAGGTCAAAGGAGAATGGGCAGACTGGTTCGAGCTGATAGAAAGGCAACAGTGACTCAAATAGCCACCCGTTACAACCAGGTAGGCAGAAGAGCATCTCTGAACGCACATTAACGGCGAACTTTGAGGCAGATGGGCTACAGCAGCAGAAGACCACACCGGGTGCCACTCCTTTCAGCTAAGAACAGGAAACTGGGGCTCCAATTTGCCCAAGCTCATCGAAATTGGACAGTAGAAGATTGGAAAAAACGTTGCCTGGTCTGATGAGTCTCGATTTCTGCTGCGACATTCGGATGGTAGGGTCAGAATTTGGCGTCAACAACATGAAAGCATGGATCCATCCTGCCTTGTATCAACGGTTCAGGCTGTGGTGGTGGTGGTGTCATGGTGTGGGGAATATTTTCTTGGCACTCTTTGGGCCCCTTGGTACCAATTGAGCATCGTTGCAACACCTTGTGGAATCTATGCCACGAAGAATTGAGGCAGTTCTGAAGGCAAAAGGGGGTCCAACCCGTTACTAGCATGGTGTACCTAATAAAGTGGCTGGTGAGTGTATATGGAGCTCAGAACAGGGCGGTTATCTAAGAGCTTCAGTATTTCGCTTTTATAAAGTCCTATAAAATAAGTAAAGATGGGTAAATGTTTGACCCTAACTTTTAATAAACATCCACGGTTACCGGCCAGTAGTGTTTACAACTTCATTGTATTGTCCTCACCTTATTGTTTTCAATGATCACACCTTGGCTTCTTTTATTATAGTCAATGGGATGGAGATTATAATTGGTACAGGTCCACATTGACATAATTATGATACACCTATTCAAACTCTATACTTCACTACCATCAAATACAGCCCAATGCCTTGGGCTTCTAGTGGTGGAATCTATACCACTCAGATGATATATTTATTTTTTAGTATTACATAAGACAAAGTAGCCAGTGGAAACTGTGACATCGTGTTCCACCTCTCTGTACTTTACCAATGTATTCTCTCATTGCAGTTGAGTGTAAATTTTCTAAAACAACAAGCTGACCTCACACATCATTTACATGTATTGATATTACATTAAAAAAAAAGCTCAGACGCTTTCACAAGGCCAACTTGAATAATTTATGTGAAAGCAGAGTCTGACAAATACATAGAGGTAAGTGTATTACAGACTGCCACTTGTGAATAATATAAAAATGACATATGTTACTATAAGAGATTCTATTTGTTATACCGCATACACTGCACCTGTTGCACATCTGCTCTAGATGTTACAGTGAGATTGAGTTTACTCTGTAAACTTCAAGGTCACACTGAGTTCAGTCTGTAAAATGTGGTTTAATTGCATAGAAAAACCAATTCAGTACTTGGTACTTAGGTGCACTACCATAACCATTGGGTCTGGACCTCAAGTTGAGTTCCAAAACACATCTCAGACGCCCCCAATTTTTGTAGATGCACTATGTGTTTTAATGTGGATCTATTCTTTGAAGAAGAGAACAGTGGCCAATGAATGGCATGTATGTGTCACAATGCATGCCACGGTCCCTGCTCAGGACCACGTGCATGCTTGTGTCGGCATTCCTGCCCCTGATCCTCCTGCTGTCTACTCGCCTATCCACGCTCCTGCTCCGCTCCCATCTCCTTCGTGTAAACGGAGTGCGTCCCCTACGGCGTGCGTGACAGTTCTCTCAGGTCTAAAGGCCCAGCGCCTAAATATCTGGCTAATGGCCGACCGCCACCAGGGACTTAAGGAACTTCCTGCCTGTGCTCTGTACGTTATTTGCTGTCACCTGGTTCTTGTCATGTGTTGCACCTGCCTGAGACCCGCCACCACTGGCTGTCACCGCAAGCGACCACGTCAGGGGTAGTGACCTGGGAGTCCCCGGCAGCCAAGTCCATCCCGACTTGTGGGTTACTCGGGTAATTACCGGGGGGGGGTGGGAAGGGCTCCTTAGACTCCACTCCCTGATGTGGTCTACACTATCTCTTGCGGTGACCCTGCATAACCACCACCTGCATACCCACAACCATTACAATAAGGCTCTACATGTCCACCATTAAATTAGGTTTAAAATAAAAATATTGCATAAAAAGTAAAAATGAATGATGCTATATATTCCTAACCCTTACTCCTCACTTCCATTAAAAAGGGCAGGAATCTTTCTGCAATTTCAGCTTCCCCTTCCTATTAAATCACATGTGAGGCAATCCCCACAAAGTACTTTCAGGGCAGATGTGCCTACCATGCAGCACAGTCTGAACATGTTTAGAGTGGAGTCATAATTTCTAGCCGCTCTATAAAGCTTTCTGTCTTTGATAGCATAGTGCAGATTATATTGTTTTGTTCACGGGGATTGTAATCTGCTAGTGTTCTATATTCAGTACTTCACAGTTTTAGATTATTCTTACATCCATTGTTCTATCTGTTCTTGCCCTGTGTGAGTTAGTCCATTAGTTTGTTTAAAGTTCTGAAGTATCTTAGCTTTTTGTCAGTGTGGTTTGTTGCTGTGTTCTGCCTAAAGAGTCTCTGGATCCTAAAATCCTCTTCCTTGTATCAGGGTTATTTGTAGCTTAGGAACATCTGTAGGGTTGCTTTCAGGGGCAGTTGAGTCAGTATTAGGGATAGGTCTAGGGAAACATTAAGAGCCAGTTTTCATCGGTCATGCTCTGCTTCCAAACAGAAACTATGTATCTTGCTCTCCTCATCCGTGTATCTGCCATTAACTGGCTAGTTATCCTGCATACTCTGTCATCTCATGATGAGTCCTGCATAGTTTTTCATTTGATACATGCTGTGTATTGCAGGCATCAACTTGTTTGGATGACATTCAACTCTACTTACATTTTGGACTTAAAGGGGTTTTGCCACGATCTCATTTCCTACCTCTTTTATCCAGCTCTTCAGCTCTTTGTGCTCAGAAGGGGGCGTGTGTGATTTGTTTGAATTGCATATCATGTGATCCAGCAGGCTAACATCACCAGGCCTTTCCTCTCTGTAGTCAAAGAAAGGTTTATTTATCTAAAGCATTGTGAGTAGCTGAGGTAAGGTTTTTGCCTCCAGGCACAAGGGTCCTAGGTTCAAATCCCTGCAGGACCAAACCTGTGGATTTTTTTCTCTTTATCAATGCACAAACCTGATTGAGGTTTCTTTTTTATAAATTTGCACTGTAAGACTAAATACTAAGCAGTACAGAGGACGGGAGTAGAATGACAGCATCTGGGGTTTGAACACTCAGTAGAAGCCTGAGAGGAGAGGTGATGTCAGAGCAGCTGCGACCAGGACTGAGGAGCTCTCAGCCTTGGTCGTATCTCCTGGAGATGAGCTGTAAACAATGGATCACTGAAGGAGCTGCTAAAACAAAAACCATCCAGAATTTTTAATAATAATTAATGCTGAAAATGTTTGTTATTTCATTTGCAAGCTTCCCACATCAATTTTACTTTGTGGCAAAACCCCTTTAACTTGGTATGGACAGGCACCAAACGTATCAAAGGTGAAGTCGAGTACTGTCATCTTTTGCCAACCCAAGTCTTTTTTCCTACTTCTATCTGATGGAGATTTAAGTGACTAGTAAAAAAAAAAAAAAAATTAAAATTTGAAATATGTTAATTGAATAATGTTATTTATCTGGCATCCTTCAATGATCAGAAACATCCTCCAGCCTGGACTACCCCCTAAATTATGTCACTGTTACGAGCACCACCGTGTCCCCTCTCCCCACACACCGCCAGGGACGGGTGGCGCTGCATGTCATGCTGTGGCGCGCTCATTCTGTCAGCAGGTACCCCAGACCATAACGCTGCCCCTGTCAGCTTGTCTTTTTCTAGCAATGGTGTTTATTCTCCAATCTTTCTCGTCTGACATGCCAATGCCGCCTGATGATGCAGAAACTCATGGGGGAAGGCAACCTTCTGCTACTTAGTGGAGGTTCCATTCTGGTACTGTCGTGACTATGGAAGCCTTTATCTGTTGGTGCAACTTTGTTCGCAAAGATGTCGTGACCATCTGTCAGGTTCCCATGGCTGAAGTGTTGTTTCAGACATATGTCTGGTAGCCCCCGGTTCATTTTGCTGGAAGGCTGCTCCATTGTAGTGTGTCATTCCGCCCTGATGCACCATTGTACCCGACTTCACCTCTTACACCAATGGTTCCGCAGTTTCTACCTCACTTATTCCTACTGGTGCAATTTGTCCACAATTGCACTGAAATTGCATGCCAACAGTTCACAAACTTTGCAGTTTTAGAAAAACCCTTAGCCACAAAGCCAATAACCGGTATTTCTTTCATAAGCTACACCCTGCCAACACCAGAAGTGGTTATAATAATGTGACTCTTTTTTTATTAATGTAAACAACAAAGCTATTTACAACAAGACATTTCCCGTGTATGATTTTTTTTTTTAACTACATAAAAGAGTTATGTAACTTTGCAAGCACTTTTTTTTTGCTACACTGTGAGAATGCGTCATTTTCTTTATCACTCTAGAATTGAAAGTAAGAACGTGCCGCTTTCTTCTTGGAATCTGTGTCTGCAATCCACTGACTTGACATATCTGAGTTCTATCCATACAACTGGCATTTCACAAAACCCAGCTCTCTGGATAGCATGGGTACTAGAAAACTTTGAATTTAGCTTTCTGGCTGCCCAGAGAATAAAGCTACGGCTACATTGCAGGGATAACAAATTGCCGAAAGCGGACGTTTTTTTTCTGATGCAGGATCACTTTTTTTTTTGTCACGTTTCGTGCAAAAAACCGCAGTCGCTTCTCGTTTACTTGATGTCGTCCATACAATTTTATGGGAAGATGCCAAGAAAACTAAAACCCCCGGCGTATTATACAACATGTTGTATAATACGGTGGCGCCAAAAGGCAATCATAGAAAAGACAAGCTGTGGAGACTACAGCTCATCTTTTCAATTGTAATCTATGGGGCCGCACAAATTTTCGTATTTTGGTGCTTTTAAAATCATAAAAGCGCCCAAAATACGACTGTAAAACAGTGCAGTGGAGACATAGCCTAAAACATCGTATAAAAAAGAAGCACATGATAAGCAAAGTAGTGGCAAGCATAGTCAGTGGTAGATTCAAACTGTGAAATGTGAATATAGGTGCAAAAGCATAATTTTTCCTTTCCACAAAGCAGCTTGTTACAGCAGTCATAAAGTAAAAACAGTCTCAGCCCGACAATATCACTTCAAAACATGTCATATACTTAAAGGGGTTGTCTCACTACATTGATTCATCTTACTTCAGTCCTGTTTTCTTGGTTTCACTTTGAATTCAGGGGCATGTTTATTGGCTTCTACTAGGCTGCAGTAAAAGCCAGGAGATCCTGTTTTCTACTACAGACCTACAGACCTGGCTTCTACTGCAGCCTAGTAGAAGCCAATAAACAAGCCCCTGAATTCAAAGTGAAACCAAGAAAACAGGATCCTCAGCTTCTACTGCAGCCAGCTATAGCAACCAGTGCTGGCAGCCTGCAGCTATAGAGACCTGAGGAATTGATGCAGCCCATACAAGAGGGGATATCTAGGAATAGGTAGGACACTGTTAATGGACACATATTGCAAAGTGACTTGTTTTTGCAGGATCTTTAACATAAAAATCAATCCTTGTAGTTAGACAACCCATTTCAAATGATAATGCTACAAGAGCATATAAAAAAAATTAGAAGCATTGAAAAGTAAAGAGGTTCAAAACTTATTAAAAATTTTTATTTGTTATAGGGATCACAAATGTATTATATTAAACCTTGTAATTCACACTGTAATGACTCTATACAATATATGGGTTTCTCTATTTGACTTACATTATTGATATCAATCTAATTTTTTGAGATGCACTAGTAGGTAGTACAGCATATAAAGGCTGACTGGCTGCAGTATCGCATTTACATTTCAGCAACCTCCAGAGTTAGATTCTGTTGGCTCTTCCGTAGTGCTCTTCACACCATCTAGCACCCTCTACAGCAATCTTCTTTTCCTCTCTTGTTGTTCTATTATTCTCACAGCACTGTGGGTGCCCAGATAACATATACTGTACATAATCTACACAATATTACACCCTGCTCAGTGTATTCATATGTCAATTTCCATATACCAGGAGTCCTTTTGGTTCTGCCTATGACACTTCATGCTTAAAGGGGTTGTCTCACTACATTGATTCATCTTACCTCAGTCCTGTTTTCTTGGTTTCATTTTGAATTCAGGGGCGTGTTTACTGGCTTCCACTAGGCTGCAGTAAAAGCCAGGTCTGTAGCTATAGCAACCAGTGCTGGCAGCCTATCGAGAGAGATCAAACAGGTCTGTATCTATAGCAATCTGAGGAGCTGAGAGGGGATATCTAGGAATAGGTAAGATACTATTAATGGACATATATTACAAAGTGACTTGATTTTGCAAGATCTTTAACATAAAAAGCAATCCTTGCAGTGAGACAACCCCTTTAATTACTTTCATCGTGTTATGGCTTTTTTTTCTGGACTATAGTGCCTTTAAACCACATTCAAAGTACGATGCCAAAAAGCTGGGGCTGATCGCATCTCCTGTTTGGGAAAAAACAGGTTTTTTCTCTGGAAAAATGCATGGCTCAGTGCGTTACACT
Source organism: Phyllomedusa bahiana (assembly GCA_025379985.1). Taxonomy (NCBI): domain Eukaryota; kingdom Metazoa; phylum Chordata; class Amphibia; order Anura; family Hylidae; genus Phyllomedusa; species Phyllomedusa bahiana. Next base: position 13,074 of record JAODAL010064927.1, read on the forward strand.
GTAGACAAGTAGAGCCAATTAGTGGATATTGTACCACTGAAGTGCTAAACTCATTGCCAGTCTCTAGCTAAAGTACTTTATATATACCTGTATTCAGGACTCCCATCAGTATTTTCAGGGATCCATACAGTCAAAGCATCTGGCTCTCCCCCCTAGTTCATTACTAGTTCTGATATTGCAGCACATTAGTGAGCCCTCTTTTTCAATATTTGTTAAACACTCCTGACAGCAGTACTGCCCCAATGGTGGTCTTCCTGTATTAATGGTATATCTACTATACTTTTGCCTTGATGAGTTTGGTCTTTGAAAACACAAAGTCTGGCCCCCAATTTGGTTTCTGTAGTCTGTACAAAAACCCTAAACATAGAAAGTGTTGTTCCAGCTTCTGTCAGTCATTGCCAATGTATCTGTATTTTTTATCTGCTTATTTTTCTTCTTTTAGAATGACATTTTGGACCTTTATGTACAATGATTCAATTATAGATAGATTATCTCTAAGCAATTAATATTGTAACTTGTGGGAACAGTATGATAAGAATGGGAAATGAAATTTTTTAATTGCAGAACAATGAATATTAATATTTGGTATTGTCCAACACTATAAAAAGAAGCATGAATAATATAATAATAATCAACATCATCATCACAACACTTCCAATACAATAGTAAAACACTCCCTTAAAGATGACAAACCATAAATATATATTTAAAAAATCTTGTGATTGTATAGGTAGATGTTCTGATTGAAATTTGGCTGTGCAAGAAACAAATGTAAAAAGACGGCCCCGCACTAAGTCTTTTGTGCTTTATAATATATTTTCTGTGCAGAATATGCCAGGCCCCTGGGGTTTTCAGAACATATGGCTGAAAAATTGTCAACTATCATTGCAAGTTATATCTGACAGCGAGTGATTTTGTGTACAATATATTACAGGCAGTTGTTGACTAAAAAAGTTTATTGAGACTCTATAAATGTTTTGGGTGCATGGACAGAAAAGGCCTTTCCACTCTAAAAGTAAAATGTAAAACATTTGATTTAAGACCTAAATTGGGGAACATCATTTGTAACGTTAATAAAAGTGTAAATTACTAAGTAAAGTTTTTGGGTTTTTTTCTGTTTTTAAAAACTCTCATTGTAAAAGTGCTGTTGAATATGTGTATGTATACAATTAAGATTTTCATGTTTGTGTTGCTTTTATTGCATTATGTTGTTTTGATATATATAGATATATATATATATATATAAAAAAAAAAATAATTAAAAATTTATATAAATTTTTAATAAAATAACAAAATAAATTTATTATAAATATTATTTTTTTGTATCTTTGTTTTTTTACACTGTAACTTCTTTTCTTATCGGGCCCCCCCTTTCTCTTAACTCTCCCCTTTCAAATCTATTTTCAATGCAAGTGTCTACAGGTGCCCGTTGTAACTACGTTAATGTAGACCAATGCCCACCATTGCACTTCCTATAGCACAAACAAAACTATTTACACAAAAAAACCAAAAAAACAATAAACCAAAATAGAAGAGAGACAGCTGGCTTATAAAAGGGGGATCACCCCGTCTTTTATTCCAATCCCACGTTAAACCCCGCAATGTCCTCCTTACACTGAAAATGAAAGGTGTACTCGGCCGAACGCTCGCTAACTGAGGGTAGTTTGGTCCCCCTTCACTCAAACTAAACAGGAAAATCAAACACGACGGTTTTGGAATGAGTTTTCCTTCGTCAGGGGAAATGAAAACTGATGCTAATTTGTGGACGTCTGGCCCCTACATTAACGTATTAAAAGGGGCAAGTGTAACACTTTTACCAAATTTGGGGGGCCTCTATTGTATAGAATCGGCTTTTTTTTTAGCGCGGTGGTATATGTATTACTGTTTTTATGCTTTTTTTTTTTTTTAAAAAATTTTTAAGGGTGTGTGTGCAGTTTCACCCTATCCCCTGCTGCTTTTTCTTAGGTGCGGGAACTGTATTTTTTTTTGGGAAAGAATGCTATATAATTTAAAGATTTCTTTTTTTAGCATAACTATGATTTTTGATGTAAAACCATAATGCACGACTACTAAATCTTTATATGTAATAACTATGTGCAGTCTCTTTAATAAACAGACACTTGTACTCCAGATGGCTCCTGCCTTCAGCTACTTTCTGTCAACTATGGAACTAAGATGTCTTTTAGAAAGGTCAAGAAAAACCTGCAAGATTTTTTCTGTTTTTGCCCCCAAAATTTTGTTATTACTTGTCAAGGAGATATGGTAGATGGCAAAGCTTTGTTCCATATAGAAATCAACAGAGACTCATTCCTGGTGACATTTGCATTGAGTTGAGACTTAATCACGGAAAAAACAGTAAACTTTGTATATTTTTGTATTGGTTATATCACCTAATGCACCCATTTTCTTTATCTTCCTTGGGTGCAGCTCCTTGTCTACGTAACCAACCCTGCTGATTGGGGTTTTGGTTTCCTTTAAGTGATTTGCCTGTGATTACCCCATGGAACACAAATTTGCGTGTCAGTTAGCAGCCACGCCAATGATTCACACAGCCCAGACAGAGAACTCTTAAAGGGTAAGAGGAAGCCTTTTAGAGGGGGTTGTTGAAAAAACAGCAGTCCAAATTAGCTTTTTTGAGACGAATCTCTCTCGGGTTTCAATAAGGGGGGATAGATTCCCAAAATTTCTTCATACTGAAAATACTAACTATTTAAAAACATCAAAATGCGAACCTTGGCTATTTTTCACAGGGCTTATTTGGGGGCGAAATTTGGGACGTAATTACGTCCGCAATCGTCCTGAAATAATTTCAAATAGGACAATTTTTTAGCATTTTTTTCCAAGTAAAATATCCCTCGTCGTTCACCGAGGCGTATTTCCTCGACGTATTTTCGCCATGTAAATACAATCGTAAAATTTATTCCCCTGTCACTTATTGAGGCGTATAATCCTCATAGTAAAGGATGGGGAATGTATTTACATCCGCAAATACGCCCCCGAAATAAGCCGTGTGAACATAGCCTAAGGGTTCGCACACGGGTGAAATTGGGACATATTTCGGCCCGTACTGCGCTCAATACAGGGCGAGATACGTCCCAGAGAACTATGGATTATGCCTCCTCTCCCCGCTCAGACAATACACCGCGGGGGAAGATAAGTGACATGTCAATTACTAGCGGCGAATACGCGCCGCTAGTAATGAATGTCTATGGGCCGGCGGCAATTATGCCGTGTGAACATAGCCTTAAGCAACACCAGTAAATTAAAACACACCTTCATTTTGCCCTGGGAAGTTCAGCAAGCCAGAGGAAGCAGGGGAAAATGGGCAGGTAAGAAAATTTTTACATCTGTATCTTTAAGCCAAAACCAGGAGTGTAATGTGATAAGAGAAAAGATATAATGGACAATTGGTAAAAACTTCCATGTTTTTTGAAAATGCTCTTGTTCTGACAAAACAATTACTGGTGCAAAATGCTGACCAAGGTATGCAAGTGTAGTAGTCAGTACTATCTATGACATCAAACTATGCCATAAATAAAAAATATATATGTTTTGATAATGGTGATCAACAATTCCTTACGCTCAGCTAACATAGACCCACCAGCTCTAGGGGTTTTCCATCACAAGAAAATGGATTTCACTAGGACCTGCCCGCAATTTCTAATAGTTTTGAGTCCAACTGCTAAACCACACACATGTAATGGCTATGGAGAAGTGGATCCTCTGGACCACCACAAGCGGTGGTATAAGCCACGCCAGGGAGTGTAATCTAAGTAGATCACAGTATTCACCAGAGCCCGCCACGAGGCAGGTTGGGCTTGCAGCGGAGGGAGTCCTACCAGGTCGCTACCCCTGATGCGACTTGCTTGTGGTAGCAGCTGAGGTGCAGTGTGGTACAGAATCATAGAGCAAACTCATAGTCGGGAACAGGTAGAAAGGTCAGGACAGGCGGCAAAGGTTCGTGGTCAAGGGACGGAGGCAAAAGATACGGTACACGGTATAATTTAGGAAACAACTTGGGAAAACTTTCTCACAAGGCACTATCGATCCGGCAAGGGAGAGAGGAAGAGGCAGGGTTGTCAGTGCCTGGCGAAGACCAATCACCGGAGCGCTGGCCCTTTAAGTCTAGTAGAGCTGCCACGCGCGCGTGTCTTAGGAGGCAGGAGCGAACGCGACAGTCCACAGACAGAGAGCGAGGAGTGACTTGAGGTGAGTGGCTGGGACCAGGACTAACACCGCGGATGCACCCGCAACCCACAGCATGGGCAGCGGAGGCATTCGAAACAACACATAAGACAAAAGGGGATGCAGCACCGTTTTAGGGTCCAAAACGGTGGCCATTTCTACAAATGGCTTCCAAGGAAATGCAACACAGCTCCATTCAAGAAGCACTACTGTGCAGAGTATAACTTTGCCGGTAGTCAGACTCTCATAAGTCAAAAAGTATTTATCCTAGCAATACGCCATCACCTTCGGAGATGCCTTTAACTGTTTGGCAACCGTCCATTTACTATAAACCTCCAGGTAGTGGCTTTCTATCTCTGCATGGACATTCTAGAGTGCAACTGCAGACTAACTGTGCAGTTGCGTGGATGGAGATCTAGCTGCCAGCGATATCTGGGCTCTCCACTGAAAAGGCAGTGATGGCTTATTACCTTCAATGAACGCTGTATATACAGACTAGCAGGAAGCCTCCTACGGTAGCTTCCTGTCTGACCGTAGTTATAGATGCTGCTGTATCTTATCAGACCCCGATCAGCTCTGCAGTCATTACAGAGGGTTGTTTCCTACTGTATTTCCCCTGTAACTGGGGCTAATATACCAGCTCCAGTTACAAGGGAAATCAGAGAAAGAAAGAATGTGATGTAAAAATACCCCCAGGGTCTTTTTCTGACATTATGGGGGGTCACAATATATAAAATAAAGTAAAAATAAAAACACACGCTCAAAATGAATTATTATTAAAAAAAAAAAATTAACAGCCCAAACTGCAATTTTTATCCCCACCCCCAAAGTCCTTAATAGAAATATCACCTCCATATAAATGTCCGTGACGGAAAAGTGACACAGTTACAAAACTTATTTTAGTGCCACTTTTGTTGTTAAAAAATAAATTAATTAAACAACATTTTTTTTTTTTAAATCTATTGTAAAAATTACACAAAAATAAAGCCTAATTTATCACAGAAAAAAGGTGAAAAAATTTGTAGAAAAAGTGCAAAAAAGTGTCATAGCGTTGAAACCTGCATTGACTAAGAAAAAGGTCCCTGGTCAGGAAGGAGGGTAAACAGTTTGATCATAAACTGGTTAAAAAAAGAAAATATGTTTGATATTCTACATGTTACAGTCAAAGAAAATAGGTAGTGTTAACACACATCAGGTATCAAAACTGTGG